>CABHPQ010153773.1:526-43556 GCA_902168405.1 Peromyscus aztecus
AGAGAGAGAGAGAGAGAGAGAGAGAGAGAGAGAGAGAGAGAGAGAGAAAGCAAATCTTGAGTTAGTTTAGTTGCCTTTCCTTGCTCCTATACCACCTTCAATTTCTTCCCCAGCACACCTGGCATTATAATTATGACCCTTCTCTATTATCTGATTCTTTTCACATCACAAAATACACATACCAGAAGCAAGATTCCAGAAATCTTTTTTTTCTTTTCTTTCCTTTTTTTTTCCTTAATGTAATGCCTAGTACATGTACATTTTTTTTTCTGAATGGGTGAAGTGACAACAGAACTAATATCCAAGGGGTGTTGAGTGTTGACTGTGTCAAGAGGTACTCTAGGGGTTGGGGGAAACGAATTATTAGTTATGATTGAATGAAGATTGTCAAGATGAATGTGACAGAGATGGAAATGAAAAAAAATGCATTGATCATTAAAATTTCACACTCAGTACCTGAGAGTTAGCAAAAGCATCTGGATTTTAAGAACATTTTCCTACAGACCTCTGTTCTCTATCCTTAATGTTCTTAAGTCACTTTAGAGAAAGCTGAAATATCTAGGGAATTATTAAATATCATTCTAAAGCCTAATGTAGGCAATGAAATAATCCAAGAGCAAACACTCCCTGGCTTTTCATTTTAGAAAAAAATAACAGTTGTATCTTAGATTTCAGGCTAATAAAGTATATAAATCATCTCCTAGAAGGATAGTTTATAAAATCTTGATCTTGAATAAAATATTTTGGTACAAATGTGATAAGAAACTGATGAACCAACAAATCAAACATGAATCTGTTGAAGACATATTTATTTAAGAATATATAAAGCTAACCATGCATAAAGAATACTTGCTGGAAGAGATTCACTGTGGAGATCTTTTATTGTGATGCATGTAATATAGTAAAAAACATTTATGTATTTCTATCTATTCAAGTCAGGTGCAGACACAAGGTGGAGAGAGATGCATGTGTCTGAATTTACAGATACATTGAAAAATCCAGTGTTCTGGTTACATGTGGTCAGTGTTACCAACAGTGATCATAATGTTGGGCCATCTGGGATTTGTAATGCATGCTCCTCAAGGGCAATGCATTTAGGAGGCAGAAGCTTATCTGTGTTTATCAGAGAAAAGAAACAATTCCAACCTGAAATAACAAATAAGTTGGTGAGTTAAAGCATATAAGGAAAAGTCTCAGTTAGACAGATTTTCAAATGAACAATTGAGTTGGCTTCTGGATGTTCTTTGGATGCTTTTACAGGTCACAAGTCAGTGAGGGGTCAAACATCCCTGTATCCTACTGCAGATACTCAATGTCAAAACAACAAAAAAAAACAACAACAAACCAGACCAAACAAATAAACAAACAAAAAGGTCAAACTATCTCATTTTGACAAAATTGTGAGATGGTGAATTCTGTCCTGAAGAGCATCCATTTTTCTCTTGACTGTCTTCGAGACATCCTTTTATCTCCAGGTTTTAGCTGCATTCCAGCCACCTGAAGTTTAGGATGGAGTTCAGGACTTGATAATTGATCCTGAAAACAAAATTACCTCTTCAGAATCTATGACAATACCCTTCTACTTCTAGATAATATCCTTTGTAACACTTTTAATGAGTGATTTATAGAGAAACTTCATGTGAGTCAACTAACATACTTATAAAAAAGATACAGAGTTCAATTACAACTCTTGGATATCTGCAAGCCTATAATTCTTTTCTTTTGTAGTGAAAGGGGAAGAACATGGTAATACATTCCAAAGGTGTAATGATTGTACTTTTTTTTCATTAATTACACTCATGATATTAATCACATTTGTGGTATTCATAGATTACATTAGCAGTATTCATTCAATTATATATGTATATATATATATATATATATATATATATTTATATTTTAAATTTTAAATGCCGAATGTCATTTATTGAAGTGGGGAGGAGGTCTTAAATACAGGCTTACAGCACAATGGGGGGACCCCAGAGGGCAGAAGTTCGCTACTGATGTTTTACAATCTTGCTTCTAATCTGTTAATGCCCATTATTCAGGATACACAGACAAGGAACTTCTCTTAAGCATTCAGGAGGGTGGAACCTGGCAGGGAATTAGCATAGGGAGGATATCAAGGTCAAGGTGCGTAAGCAAGGCAGCAGTTACCCAAAAAGGGGACCAGGGCCCTACAGGTCCCCCTTTTATTAAAAAATGAGCTTCTGACTTGGGTTGCGTGGTACATCAGCAGGTCACCTTACTCGTCATGGAGAAGCCTGCCCAGGCCACACAGGTGCTCTGTCTTAGGTTGGTAAATGCCCCCCAGGCATTACCTATCTCTGAATACTCATTATCATACAGGCTCAATCATGTGTGAGCTGCATAGTTAATTGCTGCCAAAGATCTCAAAGTGGCACTGGGATTGCAATCTGTGTGTTTGATACAGGAAAGACCAACAGAGGTCCTATCTCACCCATAGCCAGTAGGCTAAAGGCAACTGAGCCATTCTCTTCCTTAACGAGCCATACTGTACGTTGGTGTCCTTGTAAGATAGTATCCCAAAAGCAACTGGAACTTGAGTTTATAAGTTTATAATTTTCAAAGCCAATTGAGATGTACATAACTACTGAATTAAATTTATCATGCCCAATAGAATGAAAGATTAACTAACTGTGGTAACTACTTTGTTGCCAGGGTCTCCATTGTGCTAGCTGTAGTATGCCATTATGAAATGGTAATCCCAGAAAGAGTAGCAGTGGTGGGCGCCATTGCTATAATAGCAACAGCGGCAGCAGCAATGTCAAATTCTCTTCTGGATTGTGTGGACATCCACTGGCATGGATACAACTCCAGTAACACATACTGCCAAGGCCCATTTTTCTTGATCCCAGCACAACTTTAGCTGGCAGCTCTTCTGGAGAATCCAATCTCATGGCTACAGTTCCTAGGCTTACATTAATGCTTGCCAAAGCTGGAGATATTGGGCTCTCAATATCTGGCATCAGAAGGGTAGATTTTTTCATGAAGACCCATTAGGTCTCTGTCATGTTGGACTTCAGCAGCAGCCACAGGGCGTGTTCAGTGCTCAGGAATCCAAAGAGGAACCTCATTGTCCTGAGGAAAGACATAAACAGACCCCCGGGGCCACACCAACACTAGATCGGGTCTCCTCCACGTGCTAGTAGAAAGATCCTTCCATCGCTCCAGAGGGTGGTTTGCAGCAGGAGCTCTCCAGTGCTTATCTGCATTGGATATTCCAGCAGAATCCACCAGTAAATTCCAGCAGAATCCACTGATAAAAAATTTAAAATATATAAAACAAGGGAAAGAATAGAATGTGGAGAGGGATAAAAAATTTAAAATATATAAAACAAGGGAAAGAATAGAATGTGGAGAGGAATGATGAGTCCCTAGTTCTCTCTTTTTTTGCTTTAGTAAAATGTTTGTTTGTTTGTTTAATATTTCAAATTTTTCTTTTATTTTTATTTATTTTTTAATGTTTAAAATTAATTAATTTATTTATTTTTCTATTATCAGCTTGATAGAGTATGTATTCTTATCTTAATAGTAAGATGTTTCATTGAGGCTTGCTCAGTGATTGAGTAAGGCCGAAATTCATTATAAGCCACAGTCGTCCTAGGGACCTCCATGCTATATATATAGCCTCCATGGGTCTGTGGGTTATAGTCTGATTGTTCTTTATTTTATATCTAGAATCCTTACGAGTGAGTACATACCATGATTGTCTTTCTGGGTTTGGGTTACCTCACTCAGGATGATATTTTCTAGTTCCATAATGATTGTACTTAAATCTTGAAGGTAACCAGCAACTGTCTAATTGATCATAAGAGTCACTCAATAGGAAGGAATTCATGGCTCGTGCTGTAAACTTGTAGCAGGGAAAGCTATTGATCATAGAGGAGAACATACTGCTATCATATTGACTGAAGCATAATTCCTAACTACATTCTGAATATATATCATTATACTCACAGATAACTGAAGCTCTCACCTCATATCAAAGAAGCTTCTTGTTGAAGCAAATGGAAACCATCGTGTTGGGCGTTTTCCCACCAACCCCACAGCTTCCCAGAGTTTTCTTGAGTGTGAGCAGCAGGAAATATTAGATAGAAGGATTTATTGCAGAGAATCTTGCGGAGAGAAACAGATAGAAAATAAAGGATAGCCTCGAGAGGGCCTGGGACCTTTTCCAATGGGCCCCGATTGCCTCTGCCCCAGGGTTTTTATAGAGACGCCAAGGGGTGGAGCAAATGACCTCCTCCCCCAGCACAGCCAAGTGCAGACCATCTCAGACACCTGCACTCAGGCCCGTGGTCCTAATCATCCTCTATGCGGACCTGCTAGGTAAAGCCACGAGGAACCTGAGAATGGGCTCCCACACCATCAAAATCTACAACCAGTTGTTTTTCAGAGAACTGACTATGGACTGCATAGCTCAACTGATACAACTACAAGAAAAGCCCTACAGGAAAGGATCAGGGAATACTGCAGAGGTGAGGACAGAAAGATTCCTAGAGCCAGAGGACCAGGACATCTGCTGAGATATTGTGACTTCCATATGCTAGGGAAGCTGAATCAATGAAACTTCACTGATATGGTTGCTTAAACAAGACCCAAATGACGACAACTCCAGTTGATATACCAAAATAGATGGGATCACTCTCACAAAGCCCCATACCAGGTAGAGAGCTACAGGCAATTAGTGACAGTTGAGAGAAGGAGAATCACTCTACTCCAGGATTGGTCTTCTTAATTGGTTATCCAACACAAGTTTTTATCCATAAGAACATATACATATGAGCAACACTAGATTGAGCAGGTGGTATTTGTAATTTATATGTATGTATATAGTATGTATATATGTAAAAATAACAAAACATGGATGTAGATTTGAGAAGGAGCAAAGTGAGTGGGTAGGAGTAGTTGGAGGGAGAAGGGGAAGTAAATGATGTAAATATAGTACTTATCTAAAAAAAATTATCAAGTTAAATCAATCAAGAAGTGACTTTTAAAAGGGGAAACAAATTTACTTAAGTGTTGTAATTTCTTTATATTTAATTATTCTTCTGCAATTGTATTTCACTTTTGATAAACAATTCCTCATAAGTATCACAGTAAATTATGGTGTCTTATTAATCATTATTGGGTACAGAAGATGGTCTTTGATGGACTCACCTCATCTTGGGCCCTAAGACAGGAAAGGTGGTGTTTCAGAATCTACCAGCTATAGCTGAGAAACTATAAAAGTAAAGACTTATAGATATTTGCCATAAACACATTCAGTTTAAAATCATGAATTTCCTATAAATTAAGATCAATTTTGACATAGAAAAAGTTACTCCGAATCTTTGATCTGTTAATTTTTTTTATACTTGAAGGTGAAGTGACATCCTTAGGAGAAAGGAAAGAAAAGGTCTATATTTAAGTGTGTAATAGCTTGGTAAGCATTTAGAGAAACATCCAGAGAAAAAGATTTTAGAAAATATAAGCCCTTGGCCAACAACTAGATACTATGTGAGTAATATACAGAAAAGCTTTACTTTACTAAGCAAACATGGATGAGAGCTTTCTCTTCCATGTCTTCACCACAAATGGTGTTTGTTATTCAAGCAAACTTCATAGGAACTAGAAGTTAGAAAGCTTCGGTTCTATGAGAAGTAGATTTCCTCAGAAACAAAAGGTTGCATAGGCAATCCTGGGATTGTTGTAGGAATGACTTATAGCATGAATCTTAAAAGTCTTATTAATAAAATCAAACCTGAGGCCAGTTATTGGTGTGAAGCTCTGGAAGGTCAGAGAAATAGAACAAGCCACAGCTATCTCACCTTGCCGGATCCTCAGCTGGTCTTGCTTCCTCAGACTGGAAGCCTCTATGTCCTCATATCCGAATGACTCTCAGCTGAACTGCTGCTAGAAGCCTGAATGCTTAACCAGCCCAAATTCTTCCCCAGGCCAAATGCCTACCCAGGCCAAATGCCTCGAGTTTCTTCACTCCTTATATACCTTTCTGCTCTCTACCACCCCTCCCTGGGATTAAAGGCTGGTTTACTGGGATTAAAGGCATGTGTCACCACCCCTGGACTTTTCCAATGTGGCCTTGAACTCACAGAGATCCAGAGGGATTTCTGTCTCTGGAATGCTAGGATTAAAGGCGTATGCTACCACTGCCTATCCTCATGTTTAATATTGTGGCTGTTCTGTCTCTGACCCCAGATAAGTTTATTACGGTACACAATATTTTGGGGAACACAATACCACCACAATGACTTGGTGATTAAAAGTCAAATTCCTAATGTGCTTCAAAGACAAGATGATATGCTGCTACCATAGTTTCCTATGTAGGAGTGCACTGTAGGTTAGAAGCACCTTTGGTGATTTTGGGTTAGAGGTAGATACTTGTAGAAGCACAAAATTTCAGGATGGTGAGAAGGTTCAGAAGATAAGAGCACTTGATATGTGTGGTGGTTTAAACGAGAATGGCCCCAATAGGTTCATGTATTTAAGTGCTGAGTAACCAGGGATTGGAACTGTTTGAGAAGGATTAGGAGTATGACTTTTAATAGAGGAGTGAGCCTTGAGGTTTCAAAAGCTAACTCCAGGCCCAGTCTCACTTTGTCTTTGCCTCACACATTCTCTCTGCCATTCGGATAAGATATTAACCCTCTGAAACTGTAAGCAAGAGCCCAATTGAATGCTTTAGTTTTTAAGAGTTACCTTGGTCATGATGTCTCTTCACAGCAATGTAATGCTAACTAAGATTATGCAAGCCTGACAACCTGAATTTAATCCCCAGAACCCACCAACTAAAGGGAACTAGTTCCTGAAAGTTGTCTTCTGACCTCCACACATGCACCAGGACATATGCATACTCACACTCAAACACTCGTACACATATAACTGAGAGGTGGGAGGCAGAAAGAGATGCATAAACAATGAGAAAATTAAATTTAAAAGTCAACATATATGGAAAAGGTGGATAATGGCACTATCTCCTGGCTATGAAGGTATCAGGTTACAATCTTAACAAAGGTTGAGTAATTAGGGAGAAAAAAATAGCTAAGCTCTTGAGCCTTGAAGAGGCTAGATGCATGGATGATGGAATACAGATAAGCAGATGCTCAAATCTTCTGTGAACAGTTAGAGCATATCTAAGTTTGAGAGAAGTATGGTAGAGCAGCAGGCCCTGTCTCCTGGGTTAGACTTAGTTCCTGTACAGCCCCAGATCATATGTGACACTGTCAAGGACATAGACAAGCACATTAACTCCAAACCCTGAATTTCTACAATAGAGCATTCTGTAGAAGTATGCTCAGAATTTGCAAGTTAGGATTCAATTGCCTGCACATTGAAAGAGAGAAAAGAAAAGAGAGGAGAGAATGAGGGTTCTATTTGGATTCATTCCATAATATGAAGAACTATTAATATTAAGAGAAAGGTAAAAATTTTTTTCTTCTTATATTGGGCCATGATATCACACATAGACTCAGAACATTTGAGAGCTTTCAGAGAAAACTTCTGTCCAACATGTGTGGAAAAAAGCAAATGTTCATTTATAAGTCAATTCATTCAATGTATAGCTGTTAAACTTCATCTCAGGTGTCAACAGCAGAGTTTACAGTTTCCAGAGACATTAAAAACCTCCCTCTGAAGAAAGTATATGAAAGATATCAAATAATTCTGTAGTTGACATACAGATTGAACTTAGACCCCATAGCCTGCTTTTTGCTGGAGGTACCAAGTGTCAGAAGAGAGTGAAGCTGATAGATATGTTATAGGACATGTTAACAATGCAGAATCCCAGGGTAACTGAGACACTCGAGTGCACACATCAAATCCATAAAACATATACCATAGCTCACTTTTTAAAATTGCATCTGGTAAAAATAAAAGGCATGTATTACATCTAATGGAATGGAACTTGAGCAGTAATTATAAACAAAGATGAGAAAATTGGAAATATATAGAATTTCTTGTCAAGACCTAAATGTCAAAAGCCATGGATTCCAGAGCTTTAGTCAGATTTGTGGTCATGTTTTGGGAATAGGAAATTCAAATAAAATGTTGTTTATATACATTCCTTGCATCTTAAATGTTCTCTTGATTAGTATCAAAAACTTCTGAGACCCAATGTGTTATTTAAAAAAGACCACCCATGTATGTGAAGAAATGAATGTCAGTATTTCTGATACAGATAGAAAGAATGATGTAGGATTGTTGTCATGAGCTTGGAAAAGTATCAAGGGCCTTCTTATTCAGAGAACTTAATGAATTAATATGGAGAATTTGAGTTTTATTTTTTATTTTTGTTTTATTGTGGTTTTTAATTGTATACTCAGTAGGTCACCACTAAAAGGATCTTAAGTAAAGGATCTGATCTGGACACCCGAAGACAATTTTAGCAGCCGGCCTAGCTGTCTGGAGGATGATTGTAAGAGGGGTAAAATCAGAAGTAAGAGCAGCTCACAGACAATTACACTGATTCAAGTATAAGATGATAATAGTGTCAATCAGAAAGAAAGTGTTGCAGAAGACTGATGAAACACATCTATATTTTTAGAAAAAGTTTAATTGTCTCAGAAGATTAGATAGAGAATCATAGGAAGATGGTGATCACTCAGAAACCAGGTCCTTGTGTTTATTACCTGTGAGACATGAGACAAGGTGTTCCATCTCTTTATGGTTAATATACTTGTCAATAGCAGGAAGATAGTGTAGCTCTTTCTAAATGCTTATATGGATATTATATAGCAATCAACCTCTGACATCCAATAGACCAATAGGAAACAATGTTTTTGTATAGACAAAGTTTAGTCTAGTAGACTTGTTACCATAGGGAGAACATCACCTTGGCAGAGTCCTAGTATTTTCTCAGGACAGAAATGGCTGACAAAGATAATTTAACATTAGGACCTGAGTTAAATGGGTTTCAAGAATGTCTTACAAATTGATTACTTGCTAGAAGCGCATAGCTTATTACATAACAGCTTTGGAGTGACGGCCCTATCAGGGTAAAGGGCTGTCCTTTAAGACAAGTGTTGACTCTTGAGGAACTGTAGTTGATTCCAAGTGTTATCCTCTGGCAGCAAGTAGCTCATTTTTTTAAATTTATTTGTATTTACTTTTTCATTATTTTGAGATTATAATGTGATAACATCATTTCTACCTCCCCTTCCTTCCCCTGATTCCTACCATACACCTCTCTATGCTCTCTTTCAAATTCATGGTGTCTTTTTTCATTGTTCTTATTTGCATATATGTATATATGCATACATTCACAAGTATAACCAGTGGAATCCATATAATGTTACTTGTATGTATGTTTGTTATTAGATAACCAATTAGTGTGCTCTTTCCTGGGAAAGACTATTTCCCCAGCTCTCAGCATTTCTTGGTTCCCTTAGCTTTGTGTAGTCTTTGAGGATTTGTAGTCTTTCTCTTGCCCACTTTGGCTCTATTGTTGACCTTGTTCTGCTCATGTTTAGGCAGTCACAATGGATTGGTGAGACTTGAGGGGTGTAATTTCTGATCTTACAAGTAGACACAGAGCAAACTCCCTGATCTTTTGACTCTTACAATCCTCCCACGCCCTCTTTTGCAATGTTCCTTGAACCTTAGGTGTGGGGTGTTTTGTAGAGGTATATATTGGGAGTTGAACTCCACAACTTTGTATTTTGGTTAGTCTTCTGTAATGGTCTCGGTATGTTGCAAAGAGAAATTTTCTCAATGAGGGATGAGGACTACACTTAACTGTGGGTATAATTGCATGTGTTTAGAATCTAGTTATTGTTTATGTTGATTTCATAAAGTGGTGGCTATATATTATCCTCCAAGACCCATGACTTCACTAGCTCTGAGTAGTTGGCATGCACTTTCAGATGCAGGGCCCCTGAGATAGAATTCATATGACTGCTTCCTCCCTGAGGACTAGCTTTCATGGTACTATAATGCCCCACGAAAGCTTCTAAAAGAGGGAAACAACTAACCAGCCATGATATACCTGTGGAACACAACAATAATCATAATGGAAAAAAGACACTAAGGGTGCGGTAATGACATATTTACCTTGGTTGTAACCAACAGTTCTCTAACTGGCCTTAAGACCAATTCAACAAGGGGAAAACCATTTCTGTTACTGGAAACCTAGCCAAGCAGCTCACTTTTACTGCTATCTCAGTATTGTTTGATACTGGATAGGAAATATGCCCATTCTGTGAGAATGTTCCCATAACATGAGAATAGTAGTGTTTCCAAACTCTTAAAATATTAATATTCAGAATTTGAAAATAAGAGGTTACTGAAAATACTGTCAGTCTATCTTTAAAACTGTAAATAACTATGAGATTTCATAGTAGCAAATATTTTATCTTTAATTTGAGTGTGAGACTATGTTATTTCATGTTACCATTTATATGCATTTGACATCACAGGGTCTCTATGACAACCATGGTCAGCCAAGTAATGATCAATGAGAGGCAAGAACATAATTCAGTTTAACATGACTCTGCAGCCAGTGTTGGTTCAAACTTTGAGAGTCTGACCCCAGGTAGTTTATTTTAGGCATATTTAAGCACAGAACAATTTGGTGAAAAATGTTGTGGTTAACAACTCAATCCCATGTGCACGATAAACTTTAAGGAGTAACTATATCGTACTTTTTGTAAAGTACATGTGACGTCTTCCAGAAAGATGGGGTCTATGGATTGACAAGCTCATAATTAGGGTCTTGGAGAGGATCTAGTGTGGTTTTGATCACACAAACAATGCAAAGGTCACCAGGTTATTAAACACATCTGCTCCCAGCCTTCTGGACAGAAAACAGGTTATACATCTCTCCCTTAGAAGAGACAACCCTGTGTGTTTAACAACCGTGGATCCCTTAGTGATTATCTGTAAGCACAAGCCCTTCTGTGCCACCCACATGATTTTAGTTCACTGTAGGAGTGAATATTGCTTTTGTTCCCTCAGGATTTGAATGTTTTGAATTTATATTAAAATACTTTCTGACAAATATTCACATCTGCTTCTCTTTACATGTCTTGTGAAGAGTTTTGCAAACAACTGTAGGCTAAAGCAAGTATTGAAACACAGAAAATCACCTATAAACACTATTGAGTTGTATTTAAATAGCCTAATATTCCATTCTCTTAGAAAGCATAATAGCACTACACACTCTGATTTGAAAATTACAAATTTAAGGACACAGTCTGTTGAAAAACTTGTTATATCTTGAGTATCATTGATAGGATTTATATAAGATGCACAATCACTACAGACTTAATAATGTTTATGTTATCAATGCTAAGAACTCAGCATTATTAGCAAACCAGGTCTTGAAGCCATACTTAAAACAAAGCCACAGCTATGATCTGTGAATTATAGGTTTATTCTTATACCTTGTTTGAGAAACCATCCTTTGCCTATGATTCGTTTTAACCATCCTGTGGTTATCTAAACTTTACTTCTAAAAAGAGAATCATAAAAGTACAACAGTTGCCCTGATTTCTTAACCAATTTTTCTTAGAATAATTAGGGGATTATAAAACATTTCAAACATCAAATTTCCATCAATATGCTATGAGGAATTTGGTTGTTAGCTCCTATTGTTGTTTGACCTTAAAAGATGATTTTCAACAAACATTTAAAAGAGCTCCTAGAATATATTAAGTAATAAATGATTGCAGTAACTCATCAGGTTGAAAACATCCAGATGTGCTAACATGTTTGTCTTGTCCAGCACAGCTCCAGGGACAGACCTGATTGGGATAGCAAAGAAATAAAGAAAAGACAAACATAGACACATAGAAAAGCAGGGATTGGATGGACTGGACTCTCTGTTGGAGAAACTACATCACTCCAAAGGTCAGGATGTTTATTACATATGGTTGAACAGACAGGCAGGGTTATTGCATACAGTTGAATTAAGTAAACATATATATATATATATATATATATATATATGGAGATATAAGATATACATCTTAATAAGGAGATATACTTAATTATCTAGGTAAGAGCAGTCTCTAGGGGAATAACTTTCATGCAGTAAACATCTTGAGGAAGAGAAAAAGCTATGGTGCATATTTTCTGCACACACTATCAACGTTAACACATGAACTGGAGGAAGGCTTTGCCATCCCTCTGAGGCTTACCCAGTGGGTAGGCTTTGCATTTTACCCATGGGTCTGAGTCCTTGGAGTCCTTGCCATGGGTGCACCCATGTCAAGAGCACACACTCTCTCAGGACATGACTCACTCAGAAATTCCTCCACACCCCACAGTTGTTCCTGCCTTTTCTCTTCAGTCTGATACCTTACCTCAAAGATCTGATTAGGAAAAGAGGAGACAGAGGTTAAGCGATCACTTTGGGGCAAAAATTTTAAAAGTCTAGGAATATTCAGGTGCAGAATGAAGGGCTGCTTGTGCCTAGAGTCTGGAGTTAAAGAAAGTCTGGGGTGGAGGTACAGGTCCTATTGGTAAGATATTACTACAATCCACAGATGAGAATAAGGTTATACTCAGAGCAAGCCAAGAGAAGAAATTGACACCAGGCTTGGGTTCTGACAGGCAGACCCAGGCACCTCCTCATCTCTTAGCTGAACAGTTATACATTTTTTTCATCATTGTGCAAATGGGTCCATTCTAGGTTTCGAGAACTCAGCTTGTTAGACCAAGTTCTGGCTGTTTGTCACCCCTGTCTGTGATGACTATGATTTCTGCCATAACCTTTATTACATTGTTCTTTAGTTTCCTAGTAGTTTAATTTGCTGTTATTTTTCTCCTTTTTCCCTTAAATTAGAAGCTTAGATTATTGATTTTCTTTCTTCTTTTCAAATGTTAACCACTCAGTGGTATAAATTTCTTACTAATGATTGCTTTCACAGAAGCCCACAAACTTCTGGAAGTTGTAATTGCACTACCATTTAGTTCAAAATATATTTTTATTATTTCTTTTGAGATTTTTAATGTGACCCACAGGTTATTAAGAAGTGTATTGTCCAATGTATGTGAATCCTTAGCTTTCAATTTCTACTTTTTTCCTGTGTAATCAAAGAGCAGTCTTTTGTGTGCCATCTAGCCTTCCAAGTTTGGTGAAGTAATTTCTATGGCTTTGAAAGTTGTCTGTCTTTATGAAGAAATAATGTGTCATGAAGGAGAATGTTTAATTTCTTGTTACTAGATGGAATGTCTGTAGAAGTTGAATATTGTTCAATTAATGTTCTTCAGCAGCACCTGCCTGATACTGTGCCATTTCTGATAGAGAGGTACTAACACCCACAATCATTAAGCTAGACTAACTGCCTTTTTGCTTGTTGCCTTTCTTCTTCACTCTGACTTTTGTCTTCTACACTTTTTCAGCCTTTCACGGCTTTAATTAAACATTGTATTGGATTCCACATTTCCCTTAATATAGGAAAGATTTTCTTTTTAGCTTTAGTCCTGAATTTTGCTCCACTACCAAACATTACCACACAACTTTTTGAGAAGCAGAGCGCCCTGTAACCACAAAGTATTTGCACACCCTTCACCTAGCCTCTATGTGACTGGTGCCATTGACTTGTCTCTAAGCATACATTATCTATATATACATGCATTTTCAAATATAAGAAGGCATACAGGAAATTATTTTGACATAATTACTTTGTTCAAAATATTGTCTGATAGATCAAATAAGGAATTTATGTTTTATTTCATCTTCACTTCTGAATATAGATCCAACTTGGACATTTGGTGGCTTTTCTGTTTTTTTTTTATCAGCTTACTTGTGATAAGTTGAAATGATTAATTTATCTGAAGTTTTTCACATATAAACTGGAAATCAGAAATGAGCAACGTTCAGAAAAGCTATTGTATCACCAATGACAACTTAAGTGTGTGCTGACAATCTTGCATATAGCATATTTTCCACATCTTAGTTTTCCAGTTAATACAGAAATATTACAGGATGGATTTGAGATCTTTACTATAACTTAATTAATGAATGTTTCACTGTGACTTTATCCTGTATTTTAACATGTTATAATACCCATATACTTTGGATCTAAAACTTAAATGTGTTATAATCTTAGGTGGCTCCAATTACCTGGAGGAACAGAATAAAAGAAAAAGATGAATGTTCTTTATGAATTAAAATTAATAAATCAAAACTTTCATTAGAATTAGTAAGTGATGTTTTCAAAAGACAAAAAATTCCCTAAAGAATTTATGTTTGAAAATTATATTTATTTTCCACTTAATTCATTTGTTAAGTGGATTCCTATTTCATGAATTCTGAATGCTGTTTTTAAAATGCTTCTGTCCCCTCTTTGCAAAATAAATTAAATGAAACCATAAATGGGGGGCCCAGATTCAAAGAAGATGACTGTCTGTGAGTCATTGTGTTTTATAAGTGAGGACTAAACAATGTGTCGATGTATTTATGTTTCCTGTACATCTGAGCAAGAGCCAGAGAGGAGAGAGACAGAGAGACAGGATGATTTGAGTGGCTGCAGGGAATTAGTAGTCCATTCCTAGCTTTCAGTGGGTTTTTGATGGAAGTATTGACAACTGTGTTAGGTTCTCAGCCCAAAGAGTGAGAATGGAGGTAGCTTATATCCAATCAGCTCACTAACTATTGATGACTTTTAGACGATTAGAATAGGACATGTTGTTTAAAGTGGCATTTCCTAATCTGATTTTCAAACCATCTTCATCCTTCTGCTGATTTGGACAATGTTTTGAAGAAAGAGTGGAGAGTGTTTTTGAAACTAATTTTTGAATGCCGTTGGGTTGGCATGGGCAAATAAATTTATTTTCATTTTAAAGTCTTTTCATTTTAAAGCTTTCATTTACAGCTTTCTTCATTAGAATACATTGTAAATGTCCAGTTAGAATGTCCAAGTGCTTTGTGCTCTATTAGACAATGGAATTTCACCACTACGCAGTGCCCAGTGACACCCAGCAGAAAGTACTGGATTAGACTCTGCCTATACTCAAGAGTTAAGATGACAAATCAAGTTTTCAGGAATGATTGCCAAATAGTACAATTTTAATTGAAATTCTGTAATGAAATCATTGGTAATAGCAATGAAAACAATAAGCTCCTCCTGGACACTGCTTTCTGAAACATCCTTCTCCTCCTAAAAGGTTGAGAGTTCTTGAGGACTGATTGATTCCACATAGAGTAGAAAGGTGCAGGAGGAAGGAAGGAAGGGGACATGGGAGGGAAGAACAGCAGAAGCCTGTAGCATCTCACAGTGACAGATATAGGAATGGAAAACAAAATGAAGTAAATGACAGGGACATTACTAAAGACCTCAGCAAACAATAAACGAATTGGCAAATAAAAATTAATACATAATAATTAGGAACATAATAACTTCATTGAACAAAGAAATATCTCTTCTCCAGTGAAGTATACCGATTAAAATACATAGATGAAATAATGGGACTCTAAGAGAACTAGTCGGGCGGTGGTGGCGCACGCCTTTAATCCCAGCACTCGGGAGGCAGAGGCAGGCGGATCTCTGTGAGTTCGAGGCCAGCCTGGTCTACCAAGTGAGTTCCAGGAAAGGCGCAAAGCTACACAGGGAAACCCTGTCTCGGAAAAAAAAAAAGAGAGAGAACTATTAGTAATCATAATTATATTTACATTATCCAAGTTTACCAGATGCTCACTAAAATTAGTAGGTGAAACCTGAAGTGGAAACAGGATGTTCACAAAGCCTCAAGTAGAAAAAGAAAAAGTAGCTTTGCCATAGTGAATTCCCAAGGTGGGCATCACAATGAATATATGTGAAAATGGACACATGTACAAAGCATGGTAGTATGTCAGGCATATCCTTTGTGTGGAAGGCACAGACTCCTGTAGTGCACTTTCCAGGAATCTCTATGCTGAATGTAAGGGAAAAAACAAAACCCAAATCAAAACCAAAACAGAATGAGGCACATTTGAAAATTTCACTAACCACATGCTTCAGAAGTATCAAGATTATGAAGATGCAACAAAATAATATTTTTCAAAGATTCTGTGAGCCTTTTGAAATGTAATGCTTACTAGATAGAATGTATGACAACACTTTGAACTTAACCACCAGATCTTATCTGAGTTACTTCCTGGATCACATTATTTTTAAAATTATATATTAATGCAACATTCTCTAGAGGAACAGAACCAATTGACTGTAAATGTATTTATTATAAAAACAGTTTATCACATTGGCTTACACAACAGGGATTTATATCTGAGTATCAGTTAGTGCATGATGGACGCCTCAGAGACAGAGACACTTGGAAGAGGACTAAAGGTTGGCAGGAGACAAGGCTTTTCTACAGACCACTTTATACTATCGCTGTCCTTTGGAAAGGGTAGGTCTCTGCCCTTAGTTAATTTTCTCTGGCAACGTTCTCACAGGCATTCTTACAGATGTGCTCCCGGTATGGTTCTAAGTCCATCAAGAAGAGAATCAAAGCCAGCCACCACAATGATGCCACTGAAAGAACAAAAAAAAAAAAAAAAAAAAAACTCTTCCAATCTAAATGTTGGGCATTAATTCATATTATTGAGCTAAGATTAATTTCTCACAAACCACTTGCTGTATTTCTTTTTAATATAATTAACAAAATAAGGAAAGGGAACAGGAATACTTTGGCAGCATTTTGTAACTCTGTTTTAAGTCTAAATTTTTTTCAAAAAAACTGTGGAGAAGTATAATAAACTTTACTACAAAATAGGGAGTACTTACTTTATGAATAACTACAAACTGAAGATTTTGGATAATCAGGACAGAAATGGGCCAAACATCAACATGGTCATTACTAAAGTGTGCTTGTCACTTAATAGTCACTATGGAGATTGTATAACAGAAAGGTTTCTGTTTTACTTTACAAATGTTTCTGCTTTTTCTTTGTCATTCAAAAGAGACTATGGATTGATCAGCGATTGCTAAACTGATTTTGTTAACCTCCTAAACTCTAATTCCAGCAAGATAGGAAAGGAAATCTGTAGTATGTTCTGTACAGCTCCTTTGTTTGCAATTTGCCATGTTAAGAGTTAATACACTAGGGCAGGAGGAGGGAAGAGGGGGATCTCTGATTGGTGTGTAAAGTGAAAAAAACTTCTTAATAAAAAAACATAGAAAGAAAGCTAAAAAAAAATTGAAGAAACAATGGGTTTTGTAACATATCTGTATAGCTTAGAGTACAGATGTAGACAGACCTAGATTGCATATGTACATTAAAAAATTCTTCAAATAAAAAAAAGAGAACACACCATTTGTTTAAGATGCTTTCTTTTTTACATTGTACAGTTTTGTCTTCTTTGTTAAAAAATCAGGTGTTGACCCCTGATAAAGCAGGGAGGGGCTTGGTCCTGCCTCGACTGAATGTACCAGGCTTAGCTGTTGGAGGAGGCAATGAGGGATGGGGTGGAAAGTGTGGGGGGAGCAGGAGGAGGGATGAGAGGGGGATTTGAGCTTGGGACATAAAATGAATAAAAAAAAATTTTTAAGGGGAAAAAAGAGTTAATACACACATACACACAGAAAGAGTTAATACATGATTGTGATAAAACATTATAGCTCTTAATTCAAGAAAAAAAACCCTACCAATCTGAGTGTACCAAATATACATTATTGTGCTATACAGGAGACTGCCTCTTTGGGAAGAGAAATAGTAAAGTGATCATTGGTATGATGTTAAAATCTCTGAATAGAAATTGCCATATTGTTTGCAAAGCCAAAATTTCCGGTTGGCTTATCAATAAGATAGCAATTTCCTTTGGGCTTACACTGTAGTTCACACAGTCTTCTGTGTGAATCATCCACTCTACCAACAAACAGAAGGTAGATTCCTCTGGGAGTATCTAGTCACCGATGGTTAGGATGATGCTCCTGCCCACGCTTTTTTCTGGTGAACTGAGTTTAAAATGATCATCAAGGGCAGAAAGGAAAATGAAAGAAACTACCTATAGAATATTTGATCCCAGTTGCTTCCTGCACTTCTAGGGACACCCTATACACAGTATCGTTTTTTTGTATGTGCTGTTAGTAAACATGAGAAAGAAACAGGTGCTAATTCTCTCAGGAGAGGGAAACAATGCAGCCTCTCCTTCCTATTTCCAAATGCTTTTCAAGTTTCCACTCCTGTAATTATCGTGGGTGACTTTGAGGCTTGATGTAATTGCTTACTTAAGGTAATGGGAACTTCAGTTGGAGCACAAAATCTTAAAGGAGTTTTTCATGGGGACTGCTGGCTCCCCAATAAACAACGTAGAGACTTATTATTAGTTATAAATGCTCACCCAATAGCTTAGTCTTGTTACTAAATTATAGCCAGAAGTTTTTCTGTGTCCTGCCTGGTCCCACAGTCGCTCAGTCCCAAGTAAACACACAGCGGCTTATATTAATTACACACTGTATGCCCTATGGCTCAGGCTTCTTGCTAGCTAGCTCTTTCATCTTAAATTAACACATTTCTAATAATCTATATGTTGCCATGTGGCCGTGGTGTTACCCGTCTGTTAGCATCTTGTTGCTCTTTGGGTGGTGGGCTGGCATCTCTCTGGACTCCACCCTTCTTTGGCTCCCTCTTCAGTTTGAATGCACAGCCTAACCTAGTTCTGCCTTGCCATTGGCTAAACAGCTTTATTTATCAACCAATGAGAGCAACACATATTCACAGCATACAGAAAAACATCCCACGGCACTAGGCTATAGGACCATGTGGGACACAGGAAAACTTCTGTTTACATCTGGCATTCCAACATGGGGCAAAAATTTCCACCTAAAACCTGAGAAAGCTTTAAGAAAGTGTTCTAAAATGGAAGCCAAAGCAGCTTCCTAGTACATGTCTCTCATGAGGGCTGAAACTTCTGGCTACACTAAGTAGCTTTTACAACTTAAATTAACCCACATTTATTAATTTACATGTTGCCACATGGCTCAAGCCTTGTTAGCTCATTTTCTACCCTTCCTGCTTCCTCTACATCTGGTTGGTGACTCCACCCTCCTTCCCAGCATTCTCTCAGACTGGCTCTTCTGACTTACTTCTTCTTGCATAGATATTGGCCAATCAACTCTTATTAAACCAATGAGAGGAACACATCTTCACAGTGTACAGAAGGGTTATTCCACAGCAGCGTCCTGTCTCCCCTGTCTGGTTTTTGGAGCCAGGCTCGGCGGTGTTCTAGGATTGTTTGTGTTTTAAAATCGCCTGGCCCAGGGTCTACTTGGACACTAGCTGCATCCCTGCCCCTCTTTCCTCTGTCTCCTACACAAGGCTAGCTTCAATCTTCTGCTGTTCTCTCATTTGTCCCAGAAGCCTGTTAGGCTTTTCTTACCTTGCAGAAGGAAACTTAGAGATTTTGAAAGATGGAAGCAGGGCTTTTTGACCCTAATTTGCAACCTCAGGCTTTTGTTGGTTTGTCTCAAAATGTATTTTTGTGGTTGTTCTTTTCCCTTCAATAAAGGAAAAATGAAAAATAAACAAACAACAAAAACAAAAGCAAAATGAAGAAAACTACTGTTACAAAGTGCAAAACATTTTGTGTTGTGAGATCAGAGTTTTCTTTTACCAGAGTGTTTTTCTACTCAAATACCAATCCCAGCCATTGTTCTTAATCACTGACATAACATTTGATTGATACTTTAAATTCCTATTGATGCTCATTGGTAAGTAAGAATCTCTAGAGTTTTATTTCCAGTGGCTGAAAACTTGCTTCGATTCACATTCTAGAATAATAATAATAAGATGACAACAACCAAATCTCAGCAATTACCTGGGTGTGTATATCAGTTGCGTGGCTTTTCCCTCTACTGAGGTAGATGCTTTTCTCAGGTCAACTTGGCAATGAACACTTCATTGATGGTTCACTTAGTCATTCCTCCCAAAGATCTGTCACTAAAATGGGATTTACAGGGTGTCCCTATGCCCTCTCACAGCAAAGAAACCAGCTGACCCTTGTATTTGACCCCAAAGGGAAAGTTTGCAGCACTGAGGGGACACTGGCCTGTAGTCAGGACACTGGGCTATATTCCACTACCACTCATGTGACTCATTTCTGCACCTTAAATATTCTTATTTTTAAAATTCAGCGTTATTTTCTGTTTTCAAAGTACTGGAATTGATCTCATGATTTCATAATTGCTAAGCAGGTGCTATATATACCACTAAGTTGAACCCCAACCCCCTAAATATCCTTTAAAGGATGTCTTCTTTGATCACTACAAAGTGCCACACTGAGTCTGGAGCAATGAAGTCCAAAATGAAGATAAATGTTTGTGCAAAAACAAAAGGAAAATACATCTGCAATCGGAGTACATTGGAAACATAAAGAACCACTGTCATCCATTCTCTTCCCAGTTTTCTTCCATATCCTGTAGTAACCCAGAGCCAAATAGTGCAAACTTGCATGTTTATTTCATTTAGTCCTTACTCCTTCTAAAGCAGTTGTTCTCAACTTGTGTGTCATGACCCCTTTGGGTATCAAATGATCCTTTCTCATAGGTCACCTAGCATAATTTGAAAACACAGATTTTTACCTTACAATTCACAACAGGAGCAAAATTGAACTTAAAAAGTATCACCAAAAATAATTTTATGATTGGGGGTCACCACAACATGAGGAGTTATATTAAAGGATCACAGGGTTAGGAAGGTTGAGAATCATTCCTCTAAAGCCTCTCATTTTATACTTTCAAGTACTCATGGCTTCTTCATCCTGATCTACATGGCTTCCTAATTCCTCTAACAATTCACACTGAGTGTGTAGGAGCCCATCTCAAAAATCTCTGCAGGAGGAGTCTCAATGGGAAGAGAAGTTTGACCTTGGTTGGGTCAACAGTAGCTGCCTACCAATCACTTCCCTTATCATCTGGTGTGGTGTGTGTACTGTGGTTTAGATGTAGGTTCTCTTTGTGGACCCATATCTTCTAAATGTGACTCTTGGTGTGAAGATGATGCCTATGTGGATCTTTGGGTGGTAAAGAAAAGTGAAAGGTCTTTAGGTAAATTAGGAGCCTGCCTTCAGACTAGATTTGGGTATCTTGACAGACTCTCATTATTTTTCCCTGTGTTTGCTGGCTGCTGAACATTTTCCTGCAATTGCCATCTGGAATGAGGTGACAGAGTCACTAGTGACTCCTCATGGCTGAACCAGTGCTCGGCCAGGCTCCTGAACCTCCAAAACTGTGTGATAAGTATGTGTCTTCTCTTCATAGTAACTTGCCTCTGGTATTTTGTTACAACAATGAATAACTGTTACACACTGATTAATAAAGTATATATAAAGGGGTCAACTAAAATCACCAGTTTCCCAGGTAACACTGTAGGTACTACTGCTTGGTCCATAACATTTGGAATAGACATCCATATTTCATTGCACTGAAAGTGGCAGATTTATATGTCTGTTACCTTGGCTTTGTACATACTATTTTGCTTCAACATAAAAATAGCAAACTGCCTCAAAATAATTAAGTTTTCACTAGCCATATTTTCTTTCCTACTAGAGACAACTTCTCTTAAGGTGAAATTTGCACTTTATTTATTTATTTATTTATTTTGGTTTTTTTGAGACAGGGTTTCTCTGTGTAGCTTTGTGCCTTTCCTGGAACTCACTTGGTAGCCCAGGCTGGCCTCGAACTCACAAAGATCCGCCTGGCTCTGCCTCCCGAGTGCTGGGATTAAAGGCATGTACCACCACCGCCCGGCTAAATTTGCACTTTATTTTACTTTCTAATCATTCATAACTACTCATCAGGCCCTCTGAATGGGTGAGACAGTTGATTGGCTTGACCTGTCTGGAAGGCATCCAGGCAGTTGGAAAGGGTCTTGTGCTCAGTGCATGAATTGACTGTATTTGAAACCTGGGGCTTAGCAGAGACACTTGGCTCAGCCTGCGAGGAGGGAGCTAGACCTGCCTGGACTGAGCCCACCAGGTTGATCTCAATCCTCGGGGGAGTCTTTGCCCTGGAGGAGAAATGGAAATGGGGGGGGGGGGGGGGGGAGAACGGAGAATCTATGGCTGATATGTAAAGTTGAATTATATTGTAAAATAAAATAAAATAAATTTTAAAAAAAGACTAAGGTCATCTTCAAGGTTACTTTCATGAGAGTTAATAATAGGAGACAAATTTTCTAATAAATTCACAGTCAGCTATATTATATTTGTTCTTCCAAAAATCCTTTATTCTGATGCTTCAGTGAGCATGAAAAATATCTGGCAGATCAAGAACACATTGCTGGGTTCTTCTGTCCAGAGTTTCTCATTGTGCAGATATGGGCAGATGCTGAGAAACTGCATGCCTAACAATTAACAAGGTAAGGCTGGTGGTATTGGTTCTGACCTCCCACTTTAAGAATCAAAACCCAATTTATCTTTATTGTATTGCAATGTATATTAACTAAAGCAAAGTCTTAATTTTGCCATGAGAAGGCAACTCATCAATAACAAATTACTATGTTCCCCTGCCTACATTGTGTTCCTATACTCTGAAAACTCTGGGCTATTAAAATGGAGAGTAGTTTGAGAGTATCAAGTCCCATGTTTTCTAAAGATGCTCATTCCATACTAATCAGCTTAGCTACTGCCTAGGTGCAGTCTTCAACACTATGTCTTCAGTGTACTTTTCTTCCTTACAAAGAAAAATTTATTCCATTTGTAGTGAAAAGAACCATTTGCTTCAAATAGAAGGAAACTGTAAAATTAATTTTAAATGTTTCTTAATCTTCAAAAGAAATTAATATAAGTGATAACAGGAAAGATAGTTATAAAGTTATATATAAATGTACCTTATTTCAAAAGAAATAAAATAAAAATGCTTGGTTATGACTCATTCTTAACAACGGGGAATTCTCTCAATGTCGCTTTACTTAACATAGAAAAGAGTCAACAGTAAGGTAATTCCATTCTTTTTGTTGCAATATCTGCTTCCCCTGATATTAGAGATGCAAATACAGTCAGAAGGACAGGTGATCATAGACGTTTCCTTGGGAAGATTGTCTATCAACATTTATTTCTTAGACTATAGTATGAAGTGGCTGACTCACTGGTATTTGACAGCCAACTTCTACAGCCACCTCCACAATGGTCTTGGTCTTCTCTTTCAGACTGCCATTCCTTATAAAGGAAAATCACATTATTGATGTTTTTGTGATGCTTGCAAATGCCTTCCTTGGTGTAGCTGGCAACAATTAGACTCTTCTTAGATATAAAGGTTCAGTGTAATTGAAAAAGTGAATAAAGTTCATAGAACTATTCTCAAATCTGTGTCCTATGTCATCAGTTACAGGTATCTACTAGGTTCTGAATAGAATGAATATATAAAAGACCTTTCAAATCTCCCTAACTATGTGAGTGTCTGATGGTTACTTCAATTTTATAATTCAGAAGCAGAAATGCAGAGTTTAAATGACTTAGCAAACACAAATATCAAGCAATGCCCAAGTTAAGACTGGTCCGGTCTTCTGTCTCAGGCCATGAGATGGGAACCGGGAATCAAGCAAGAATTCTGCTTCCCTTGGGTGATCCACTATCTCTGAACAGTCCAGCTCCCCACAGGCACTACCTAAAAGAATACCTTTCTGCAATTTTTCTACCTGCTGCTCTAGAGATTGTCAAGAGGTCCAGTGTTGTGAATATTATTTTAAAGTGTGTTGTATTTTTCCTTCTGCTTTTGTTAACAATGCAAAGATGTGTTATATCTGTTTGATTAAATAAAATGAACCTGTGAGCAGGAGGCTGAGTCAGCAAGTAGCTGACAGGAAGTAGTAGGGAGGAAGCACGTTTACCCAGGGTTCTAAAGTGGGGACTAAGCAGAAGAGATGGTTGGGTTTTTTTGAAGACACAGACAAAGGGAGATTAGTTACCTGCTATTCAGCCTCTCTGAGAGGGCAGAATCCCACCTCAACCTTTCAACTGGGAGTTCTTTGGAGAGATGGATATCTAGATAAAGTTTTTCTTAATAGCTTTGAAAGAGTAGGTGCCTGAGAGAACAGAATTTCCTCCGGCTGTGGCCCTTGCAGCCACATGGCTGCTGGTAGCAGAGGAGTTGCAATCTCTGATTAAGACAGCAGTTGCTTAAGGGGCAGCCACTGTAAATAATAAAAAAGAGTTAACAACAGTCCAGTGCCTACTCTCTTTACCCAGGCTTTGTTGTACACCCACCTCTCCTAGGCATTGCCTAAAGGACCCATTTTCTGAAACTTTTCCACCTGCCAATCTAGAGAACAATCAGGAGGCTTAGGGCCTGCTGCAGTGCCTATGCTATGAGAGTGGTACTAGTTAGTATTATGCTTGTCACAACCAGGGGATCTGGCCTATGATTATAAATATATAAACTTTTTAGATGTAAAACAAGCATCTCTCTTCTCACCAATACAACCACTTATCACATAAGTAAAGGAACAATAAAAAAGTGTCATTAATATCTAGAATAATTGATTTAGTATGCAAAATTAGCAAACACATCACAATCAAACTTGTAAATGGAAAAATCCACATGAAAGTGTTATTATATGTGTGTATATATGTGTGCATGTGGTGTGTGTGTATGCACTAAAATGCACACACATGCATATGTTTGCATTTAGATTGTAAGATGATATGAAAGGAATGCTAAGGCTCAATAGGTCTAAGATCTTTAACATAAGCCTCTCACAGTGCCTAAATACTGGCAGTAACCCTCAGTTCTGTGGAGTTTAATAGACTATAACCATCTGCTGCTAAGTCCTCTGATGTGAGAGGAATTACTGGTCTACTATACTCTATCTCAATATCTGCAAATCACCATAATGCTGTTACCTGCTTCAACTATGCAAGAGCAATGTGGCCAGGCCCATGGGGTACCCATAAAGACTGCAATGATATTCCCTGGAAGCTGTAGACCAGAGATAGCCTAACAACATTAAGACAGACTTCTTACCATATTCTTCCTCCAAGTCAGCCGGGGCCTGAGCTAGGTGCTATGAGAAGTGCCTTCTGATGGAAAGAATTTCAAGTCTGTACTTGTGATGTATGCGTTGGTTGTTCAAACGTATGAAACAGGTTTCAAATTCTAAGCCAAAGAAGACTCCCTGGGCCAAGACATTTAGGAGCATCCAAGTTTCTCTGGGGAGTTGCAACACTGATGCTATTGCGTTAGCCTGAGACCCTGACTTTGTTTCATGAGGTGATACAGTCCAAATTACCTAGCTCTGTGCCAAGCCACCGGAAGAACATAAGAATAGACAGCCCTACAGTCGGTGGACAGTGACTGTTTTCCTCAGACCCAGGGATTTTTGTCAGGATTAAGTTGCAATACAAAGGACTGAGAGTAGTATAAGCACACAACTGATAAGGTTTATGCCTGGACATTGTCTTACCTGTAATGCACTCAGAACTTTGAAAAAAAAAACATTAAATTTCTTTTGTTATTTTTCTTCATTCTCTTAGTACTATGAATTAAGTATTATTCTTTTCCCTTTTTCAGATATCAATAGTAATTGAAGCTCAAAGGCATTAAATTTTACAGCCAAGTTGACATGGCTCTGAGGCAGTTTTGTTTGCTAAAATACAATGTGGTATAGGCCTTCACAATGTCTATTGCAGAGTCTGCCAGGAATAAAGATGCCAGGGTGGCCTCAACTGAAGTTCTTGGGAGAATCTGCATATCACCAGTCAAAGAAAAATAAATAAATAAAAAACGTTGTGACATGACATTAACAGATGGTTTGAAAATGACTGGAAACAGCCCACAGGTAGGGAAGGATGATAACACAAGTCTTCATCCAAAGCATACTTTCTAGAAAGTTGTCATTATGGGAAATAGAAGGAAACCTAGGATGCTGTGGACAACTGTTCTAAATAAAACAAAACAGCAGAGTGCAGGACAATCAGATTTTGTACAGACTGGTGGTTACTAGGCCAGAGTTCGAAGTCCGGCAGGGGATTTCCTCAGACAGATGGCTGAAAACTTTAGAGAGCTTTCAGAATGAGCCAATCGTGTGACCACGAGGGCACTAGGTGAAGTTTATGAGAAACGGCAGGAGGGGCAGAAGCAGGTCAACCGAGACTGGAGCACAGAGAGTGGCAGCCACAAACTCCTTCCACACCACAGGCATAGACCAAAATACAATGCCACTGCCCACCCTCCAGACTTCAAGTAGAGGACCTCAGAATTTGCTCACAGCTACACCAGTGTATTCAATAAGGCAAAGAAAGGAAAAAATCATCAAGTAGTTTTAAAAAAAAAAAAGAAAGAAAAAATCCACCCAAAACTCATCTCCTTCAATGCATTGCCAGGGACTACACATTGACTCTAGAAATCAGACACTTTTACAATTTGCCTCTAATTTCATTCATCCTGTGTGGTTTTCCCCTCTCAATTCCAGATACAATAACTGTCAATTTTTGAAGACAGGTTTTCATAAAGGAGCATGTTGTGACAAAGATGGTGAGACTCTTGTCCTGTTGTGAAATTGGCAGCATCTTCCTGTGAAATTGTTTCTACAAGTGAATGTCGAATTAGTCTGGGGATGATCTGAAGGAGTATTGTGATTGTTTATCACTGCTCCTTCCTTGACTCACCTGAGTTCATAGGATTTCTAGTGTGGTGGACCTGTATAAATTGCTTCTAAACTTTCTCATTTGGTAAAATCATTCTGAGGTAGATACTGGAACAAATAGACTGTGAAGATTACAACAGACAGTGAAGGAAAATGCAGTCACATCTTCCTGCAGGACTGGGCTTTGTCAGAGGACCAAGGAGATAGTGCATTGAGCTCTTGTGCTTTGAGAAGGGCAGTGTTGTCATAGTTTCTTATCTCCCTAGTTATGAGTCAACATGGATAGAAAAGAAATTTCACAGAAAGGATAGCCAAGGGAACAGGAAACCTTGCTCAGACAAAGAGTATCAGGGTATGTGAAATGCCCCTCTGCCTCATTTTCCAACTATCTTCCTTGCCTAAACCCATATTTCACTGTTACTTCCAAGTGCCCATAATCCCCATAAATAAGTTTAAAATAAACTGATTGTACTAAAATGGGAAGTAATATAGCTTTAAATATGCTTCATACATCCTAGTAGCTGAAGAGAAATGAGTAAGTTTTGAAGGAAATAACATCAAAGAATTATATAAAGTGTAATCAATATTGCACTACCCCTGTGATGGCTACAATGGCTTCTGTCACTTCAACTTTATAAATAATGGCCTTGAAAGACAATTTAAAGTGTTCCTTAAGAAGCACTAAAGAAATGCTGTAACCTTTTCATTAAAATTTTGTTTTCAATTCATTCATTTTACTTGTAAAGACTTCCTCTGATAGGATGGTTTGTGGACCAAGACTTCAGGCTCCATTTCTGCCCTTTAGTACTTATTGAAGAGTTTTACACCTTGAAATAGATTATAATACAGTGTTACATATTATGTTATAATAGATGTTGTAATAGATTATACTATTTACAATTATAATACTTACAGTGGCTTATGCTTGCCTTAAATAAAGGATGAACTATCACGTAGTCCCTCCTAATCTATGCAGGAGTACTTGATGTTTTGATCTTGTGCAGCTAACCACAGCTGTTGTGTTTTCGTGTATGTAACAGCAAAAACATGTCCAGGAGATAACATTTCTCAGCACTCCTCCCTATGGTCTAGCTCTTACATTCTTTCATATTCTCTTCTGTGATATTCTTCTAGTCTTGATGGACCTGAGTAGGAGGGTTGATAGAAATATCTGATTTATTACTTAGTAATCAATCCCCTATTCTCAGCACTTTGATCCATTTGGCAACATTGCATTGATTGCTGTCCACTGCAAAAAAAAAAGTGTCTCTGACTATGGTTGAGAACAGCCCAGATGTATGGGCAATTTGACAACATCACCATGTAGCAAAGTAACAGTTTCAGCTTCTACCTTATGCCCTGTGATCTCCCTAGCCATGGAATCCCTAACCAGGATTACAGTACCAGACACAAAATTTCTTCTTGTGGAGCAGGCCTCAGATCCAATCAGAAAGAAGTTAGTTACCATATAATGGCCATGCCACTATTACCAGTTGGTCCATCATGCCTGGCAGGTCAGTATTGTCACATGCAGGGTCCCACACTAGAAAAGGCCATCGTTATTTTTTCTCCCTGAAGTCTCATAGAACCTTCATACACAATGAAAGTTAGTCAGTATGGAGGCAAGTTCCCAGTGGGTTTGAGATTGAAGTTTTACTAATGTCTTATAGCCAAAGCGTATGTTGTCTCCATCAATATGATCTTAGATGTAGTTATGGAGTAACTATGGGCAATGAGAATACTGTAAAGTCTCAAGTTCAGTCAGGAATGATGAAGTCTATTACTTGTACTTCTGTTTTCCTGTTTGTAATAAGATATTTTAGGTGCAATATTTTATCAAGTCTTGTAAAATAAGCTATGGCTCTTTAAGAAAAAAAGTGAAGTATTGGTTCTATAGTGAAGGCTTTCTTAGTGCATTTTATTGTTCTGTTACCTGACCAATAATAGCATTTAGAATTTCAGTGACCTCACAGGAATTATAAAAGCTACAGACAGCTTCCACTTTCATGCTGAAGGTAGTATTTCAGGGGAAATTGTGATGGGTCAAATAGACTTGCAGGATATTTGAACTGGAATGTGATTTTGTACCAGTTATCTTGGAAGAGAAATAAAAGTAATTCAGATGATCTTTCCTAGAAGTTGTTTTACTGTTGGTTCTAATTGATGTGTATAATACTCTTACAATGTGTGAGAATGCATAATTGATTCTTTGACTTAAATTTAGAAATATATTCCTTAAAGCAGAAGCACACTCAAGTAAGATTGCTCTTCTCTGAATCATTGGGCCTTCTGCATCAATACCTGAAAACTGCTCCCTGAAGGGTCTTTACAGTCCCACATTCTGCGATGGAATCTCTAAGGAACAGCACAGTCAGAAACAAGAGATGGAATGTTATTTTTACTTTGGACACAAAATTAGTTGTGTGATCCTAAGCTCATTGTTCCAATGCTCTGTGTTTTTGTTTTGGTGTTATACTTTGTTTGCTTCCATATGTTAAATGAGAAAGGTGGACAAGGAAGCTGCACTCACATGATTCATAATGTGCTAGAGATGAAACTGATCACCATCCTCAGGGGGAGGAATTTGCTTCACAAATGGAAGAACAGAGCTCCAGGGGGACTTAGTCTGAAGTCCAACTGGGTTAGGAACAGAGGAGAAAGTAAAATTCAAGTATCTAGATTTTTAAGCCAATGCTTGCTTCTGTGTAGTGAATGTTGGAGCTATTACTTTGAATGTTTGAGTTAGTACTCAAAGAGTACAAGTTATTTTAAGAGTTAAGGATTAAATAAACACATAACTATATAAATATGTTCACCATATATTCATTGTGCTAATAGGAAATGAAATTATGTATTTTTATAATATATAAATGCTTAATTTTATATATTAATTGAATATAACAGTATTACCCAGATCATTAGCATAGAAAGATTAATTTGGTACATTTCAGAGTTCCAAATTCATGTTTACATTTCTCAGAAATTTAATCTCATAAAAGTCTTTCAATACAAAAATTCAGTAGTCAATATTTATTCATGATTGCTTGACAACAAATTTCAACCATTGAACATAGTACCAGTATTGCTTAAAAATAAACTACCTTCGGAAAAGTCTATTCCAATTACAAGTTTTCCTCTAGTAGATGTTTCCAAAAGGAGCAGGAAATATAACCTGTAAAAGAAGGTATGGAGACATGACTTGTAACTGGCTTCTTAAGCCCCCAGGGGATCTTATTAACTTGGAGAATTCACCACAGCTTTGGAAAAGTGATTTGTCAAACCCTTGTAATTCTCATGTCACTAAGAAACTGTCAGAACTTGGCCACATTAAAGGATCTTATAGGAAAGGATATATGAAACCCCCAAATTGTATCAATTTTAACTAAAACATAATTTCTGAGGAGACTAAAGAGTTTAGCCTTTGGTTAGCTTACTCTCTGTATATGTAAGATAGTAGTATAAACTTTAAACTTATTTAACGTTTGCTTTTACAAATGCAAATCCAGATCCAGGGTAGATAATAAGGCACTGCATGCTTAGCAATGCCATCTGAGGTGCCAAGCATTGCCTTGAACAACTCACTTTCTGCTTAGAGTATAGATCTCCTGCTCACCAATGGATATAATCTCTGTCATCCTGTCCTTTATAAATATCATATACATTATTGATTAAAATAAATTTGCACTAGAAATGGTCTATAAGATATCTAACAAAAACAAGGAGTCAGAATACATCGTTTCAAAATCCTACACTGATAAATAATTTCCCCTCTGGTCCCCCCAGCTGTTACTCTTAAAGGGCTGACTGAGGTGTGGAGCCAATAAGTACATCAGTGGGATGTGATATTCTATGGGACAGTAGATACCAAGCAATATGGACACATAACAGTACTTCCAGCTCCCTGTTCATCCATCTTGGTGGAAACTGGTTGACTATTGCCTAAGAAGGTCTAGAGGCTTTGGAAATACAATTCACTTTTTCTTCTACTCACTTCAATAGATTATAATTTCAAGCATTCTTTTTTTTATTAAGAAATTTTTTATTCATTTTACATACCAAAGATCCCCCTCTTCCATCCTTCTGCCTCTCCAACCTCCTGCTCCCAACCCCCCCCCCATTCCCTCCTACAAGAAGGTAAGGACTCCCATGGGGAGATACATTTAGTGGAGTCATTCTTAATGTTCACAGTGGTGAGAGAATACAGTTGTTGTAGAAACTTATAATGGTCATGCCCCCGAGTTTCCAAAGTGCACCAATAACACCAAGGAACACCAGTAACACCAGATTGCTATGATTTTCCAGATTCTTAAAACTTCTTTGGCAATTCATTTTTCTGTCTCTTCCTCTCAGGACTGTCACTTCTCATTTTTATCCTTACAGTTTCCTGTAGCAACAATACGCCAATTTCTCACAGACTGAGCCTAATTTAAATCTACTCAGAGAAGAAAAACCTAGTCAATCTGCAGCTATATATGTAAAATAATGATGAATAAATTTCAAATCATGGCCTAAGGATTATTTTATGGATAAAGGGACATAAACTTGGAGCATGTACTTGGTGACTCACATGTTTTCTATTCTGGACATATGTAATGGTGTATTTACGCATTAAGTATATTCTACTTAGAGTCATGATCATCTCTGTGTGCATGCTCAATTGTGCTTCATAGTTTTGAGAAGGATACACCTGGTAGACTGCTAAGCCAAGTGACTCAGAAGTAAGTTGTCTTTAGATAGGACAGAAATGTATTAGTTCATAGCAAAATTTAGAAAATCTTGGTAAGTAGTTGTGATGTTTAATCTTGATGTCCTCCTTGGCAGGCTTGAAAATAACCATGGAAAACATCTCTGGGCACAGCTGTGAGAGGAGTCGCATTGCAAATGTTGGCAGCACCTTTCCACCGACTGGGGTTTCAAACAGAATGGAAAGGAGAAGAAGCAGAGCATCAGGTGTCCATTGCGCTCTACTTCCTGACTGCACACTGTGTGACCAGCTCACTGGTGCGAGCATGGCTTCCTACTACCCACTGCACTGTATCCTCACACTGGCAGCCAAAGAAAACTCTTCTGTCTTAACTTGCTTTGACCAAGTTCTTGGTCATAAGAACAAGTCAAGTAACTGAATTATAGTGTGCTTAACATTTAAAAGCCAGCAATCTCAAACATGAAGTCAAACACCCAGCCTTACATAAAAATAAAATGTCTGTCATCACTAGAGCTACATACATTTAAACTTTAGCTTCAGCTATGGAAACAGGATATGAGAACTAAAGAGAAGCAGGTTTATTTATTTATTTATTTATTTGTTTGTTTGTTTGTTTATTTTTGAGGCAGGGTTTCTCTGTGTAGTTTTGGTGTCTGTCCTGGATCTCACTCTGTAGCCCAGGCTGGTCTTGAACTCATAGAGATCCGCCTGGCTCTGCCTCCCGAGTGATGGGATTAAAGGCATGCTCCACAGAAGCATGTTTCTATAGCTGATTTTGGGCTTTGAGTCAAACTGTGCTCTCTCTACTACTATGCTGCAGTGCAAGTTCTTACTCTCTCAGCCTCCATAGGGAGGAGGGAGAACAGTAAATAGAGGAGATGGGGAGAGGTGGGTAAGATAACAATATGCATGGTGAAAAAAACTACAAGGACTCATACTGAACTATTTACTTAAAAAATCCATAATGCACATCACTCAGTGTACAAATAAACATAAATGGCTTTAATGAACTGGTCTCATCTGAGCTAATGGTATTCCCTCCATATATATATGATTTCAAATTTAAGTATCACTTGCAGTAACATGATGAAAATTCCACTATACACAATTATACTCCACAAAAAAATAAAAATAAAAAAAAATAAAGCTTAAAATAAAAAATCAGCACTGAAACTTCTGGAATTATATGTAATTATCAGACTATACGATATAATGTATACTTTTAAGAATTAAAGAATAAAGAAAGAAGTATATACTTTCAACAACATATACTCATTTCATTTAACCAATGTTAACTTAGGACTGGTTACATCAGGCATTTTTTGGTTGCTTAGGTTACGAAAAGTAACAATCTCCCTTTGCTGGGATTTATATTCTAGTTGTAAGTGACAGATGCACAGGAAAATAAGCAAAATATGTTCCATGGTGAAATTTGCTAGGAATCCAAGTAGAGGAGGGAGGAAAGAGGGTGTGAGCTCATCAGTACTTTGAGAATCACAGGAAAATATATGATACAGAAAGAATAAAGGAAGTAATTCTGATATATACCTAGGGGAAGAATGTGACAAAAGAAAAAATAAAAATGGAATGGATCTAAAGGGGTTTCTGTGAAACTGTAAGAAATCCTGTATGCTTGTGTGCTGTGATTTGGTAGGAAGACTTCCCTGTAGTGGTAGCTCATTAGTAGACAATGGAGAACCCAGAGGTGCATGTTGGTGGAAAGTCTTTAGGTCATCAAAAGCATGCACTTGAAACATATGGAGTGGTCCAATTTTTCCCTCTTTTCTTTCTTTGCTACTTGTCCATAACTATATCCGAGTTGCTTCATCACGTGTGGCTGCCAGAATGAGCTGCTTCAACATGGAACTGGAGACACCGAGAGTAAACAGGCATGTGCCAGAAACTCTGAAACCATGAGACCAAATAAACGGTTACTCTCTCAAGTATTTGTCATCATAGTGAAGAACTGACAGCCATGGAGCAAGAGTGGGAGGACCAGTTGTGGAATAAAGCGAGGAAGGCAAGGAGGTCATGCCAGGGTAGCAGAGTGAAAATCAACAAAACACTGAGAAGGTAACACAAAGAAGCTTATTAGAATTTCTGAACAAAGCGTGGGATTGCTAAGACACACAGATTGAACAGGCTGCAGATGAGACAAAGCTGAAGAGGAAAATACAAAGTGCCATTGAAGTAAAGCAGAAAACAGATGTAAAAGACAATAGGTCAAAATTGTGAAAGCCAGCCTAACATACTTGAAAAATATGATAAAGAAGTCCTGTATATTTCTAGTAGGATTTCCAAAGTAGAGAATGAGAATGGAGAGAGGCAATATTTGAAATGAGACTAAATTAGATTTTTTTTTAATTTATTTTATTTTATTTTACAATATAATTTAATTCTACATATCAGCCTTGGATTCCCTTGTTCTCCCACCTCTGCCCTATCCCCCCCCCCCACCTTCCCCCTGCCCACCCCTCATTCCCATCTCCTCCAGGGGAAAGACTCCCCCGAGGATTGAGATCAACCTGGTAGACTCAGTCCAGGCGGGTCTAGTCCCCTCCTCCCAGGCTGAGACAAGCGTCTCTGCTAAGCCCCAGGTTTCAAATACAGCCAATTCATGCAATGAGCACAGGACCCTGTCCAACTGCCTGGATGCCTCCCAAACAGATCAAGCCAATCAACTGTCTCACCTATTCAGAGGGCCTGATCCAGTTGGGGGCCCCTCAGCCATTGGTTCATAGTTCATGTGTTTGCATTTGTTTGGCTATTTGTCCCTGTGCTTTATCCAACCTTGGTCTCAACAATTCTCACTCACATAAACCCTCCTCTTTCTCACCAACTGGACTCCCAGAGCTCCACCTGGGGCCTGGCCATGGATCTCTGCAACTGGTTCCCTCAGTCATTGAATGGGGTTTCTAGCACAACAATTAGGGTGTTTGGCCATCCTATCACCAGAGTATGTCAGTTAGGGTTTTAGAATTTTTTAGAGCTTTAAAAATTCATGATACTTCAGATGCTCATTGGATCCTGAGAAGAATAAATAGAAGTAAATATACATCTTGCCATAATATAGGTAAATTTCAGAACATTGCAGCTCAAAACTCTTTAAAATGCCTGTAGTGGTGTAGCTCTGTGGGAGAGCATGTGCTTAGCATAAAGGAGCCCTGGAATGTTGTTAAACACAAAACTAATTTGACAAAAGAGAAAGAAAGAAAGAAAGAAAGAAAGAAAGAAAGAAAGAAAGAAAGAAAGAAAGAAAGAAAGAAAGAAAGAAAGGAATTAAGAAAGGAAGGAAGGAAGAAGGAAGGAAGGAAGGAAGGAAGGAAGGAAGGAAGGAAGGAAGGAAGGAAGGAAGGAAGGAAAAGGAAGGACGAACAGCAAAGTGGCAAGTCCTTCCTTTCAGAACTTTCCATTTTAATCTGTTTAATTCACTGTCGCATCAGAAAGCATTCACAATGGCTACTCTTACAAGATGAAGCACTTTGAAAGTCCTCATCTGTAGCATGAATCTTAAAAGTCTTATTAATAAAATCAAACCTGAGGCCAGTTATTGGGTTGAACACTGGAAGATCAGAGAGACAGAATAAGCCACAGCTATCTCACCTCGCCAGATCCTCAGCTGGTCTTGCTTCCTCAGACTGGAAGCCTCTATGTCCTCATATCCAAATGACTCTCAGCTGAACTGCTGCTAGAAGCCTGAATGATTAACCAGTCCAATGCTTCTCCAGGCCAAATGCCTCTCCAGGGCAAATGCCTCTCTTTTCTGGTCCTCACGCCTTATATACCTTTCTGCTTTCTACTACCACTCCCTGGGATTAAAGGCGTGTGTCACCACACCTGGCCGTTTCCAATGTGGCCTTGAACTCAGAGATCCAGAGGGATTTCTGTCTCTGGAATGCTAGTATTAAAGGCATATGCTACCACTGCCTATCCTCATGTTTAACATTGTGGCTGTCCTGTTCTCTGACCCCAGATAAGTTTATTAGCATACACAATATTTTGGGGAACACAATACCACCACACTCATCAGCATGTTGAAAGCTTTTCCTTAACAGGCAATTTTATCATGAGCTTTTTGTGAAAAACTGAAAGCAAACTGTGAAGATTCTTTTTCATTACCTCAATTGTTTTATTCTAACCTTTTTGGTGTTGAGAAGAAAGAAGCAAAAGACAGCAAGAGGAGAAAACAGTCCTAGCTGTTTCTTTTTTTTTTTTTTTTTTTTTTTTTGGTTTTTCAAGACAGAGTTTCTCTGTGTAGTTTTGGTGCCTGTCCTGGAACTCACTTTGTAGACCAGGCTGGTCTTGAACTCATAGAGATCCACCTGGCTCTGCCTCCCAAGTGCTGGGATTAAAGGTGCATGCCACCAACGCCCGGCCTAGTTGTTTCTTGATGCTTACAAATAGATGGCTGAATTTCAACGTGGGTAGTATCTAAAATTTATCAGTTTTTCTTTATGTGAATAGGATTTGCAATTTTCATAGACAGTTGTCATGGATAGTGTCATTTCGGGAGGGCTGATCTAGAAGTTTTATCTATTCATGTTTGCATGTTTTGGTAGAAAAAACAGACGTTTACAATCTACATAGGAAAACAATTTCACTTTCCACAATATGTCATCATCTTTCATTTCCTGTGATAATATAGTCCTGCAGAAGGCCATATACATTAGTACCTTTTCTTGTTGTTTTGATAAAAGACCTTACAAAAGCAATTGAAGGGATGAGTTGTTTGTTTTGGCTCACAGTTTGAGGAGATGTTCATAATAACTGCGAGCGTATGAGGAAGCTAGTCACAGAACATCAGTCAGGAAGATGAGAGTAATGAATGCTATGCTCATCTCTCTTATTCCTTTGCATGCAGCCTAAGGTAATGGTCCTACTCAAATAATGGTGCCACCACCATGTAGGATAGGTCTTCCCACCTAAAGTCACCAAATCTACATCAATCACTACCATGTTCAGTGACTTTCTCCTCAATGGTTTTAGACCCTTTCAAATTTATAATCTCTATTAACTATCACACCAGGTATATGACTATTTTAAATTGTGAGAATGTTTATTATTTAAAACAGTTACCCCTTTCAAACACAACTTGATACATACTTCAAAATCAATGACCTTTCCTTCATTGTTCAGACTGCCTACCACAAAGTCACACCAATGTGAAGTAAATGCTTTGTGTATGGAAAAAAAGAAGAAAAAAAAAAAAGAAAAAAAAAAAAAAAAAAAAAAAAAGAAAAAAAAAGAAAAAAAAAACCAGACATCTTGAATCAATACCTGTCCCAGGCTGGTGATCAGGAAGCTGAGAAGTTGGACCAGAGTGATGAAGAGATAGTGGGACGCAGGGTCTAATGTGATCTGAAGCTAAAGCACAGCCGACTTCACTGCCTATTACACTTACTAATAAAGACAGTTTTAAGATGAAGTTGCTAAACACATCAAGATATGAATGGAAAACACTAAAGCCTAAACACAAGTCCTCATTGTCGCATGCAACCTTTGAGCTGTTGCAGTAGCCACAAACCCTGGAAGCTAGTTTTAGGCATGAGCTTGTGATAACAGAGCATGGCTTCAACAGGGCAATTCCTCCTAAGAAGAGGGGAAGTGATGACTTACAATGGAACACATAATCAAGAGCTTGTGCTACAACCATGACTTGGCTCTGCTGCAAGAACAGCTCACTAATAACTCATTAATAACAACAGTTCCTTCAGACTGGGACAGGGGCAGAGAAGAAATTAATATGAGTCTTATTCTCTTTATCATTTACTTATTCAGAGATAGAAGCTGTCAGTTTTAGAGGTAGTACATCTGAATCTCAAAACTTTAGCCCTTTCTTTATATTCTTATCTAATTTTCTAAACAAGTATATGAATAAGTACATTTTTTTTACTTTAGTTATCAAATCCAAAGTGAAGCATATATTCTTGTAATAGAGAAGATTAGACAAAGTAAGTAGCTGTTTCAGGAAACAAATGTTCAACATTCTTGCTTATTGGGATTACCTCTTTCTTATCAGAGGTAAAGTGAACACTCTCACTTCATGGTATTTAGCTTTCCAAGATTATCATGCCACATATTATACCTAATAATAATCACTCCCACATACACACCTTAAAAAGCTCACCCAAGTACCACATTAGACCTTAAGGCCCATAACAACTTTTGAAGCAAATATTCTTTTTGTGTACTAACAAATTTTCATAACTCCTGCCACCAGTTGCATCTATCACTGTAACATGTAGACTGCCCCTCTCCAGGCAAAGGCATTAAACTCACATTGGCAATCTATCTAAAAACTCACACGACTTGAGCTCTATTTCCATGACCATCTCTTCAAATAGGGATCTAGACTCACTTTGCCAACTCCACCAGCACTTGTTGCCATAGGAAAGTTCCTCAACACTTCTGCCTAAATCCTTAAATTTGGCTCTGAAAATATTCTCACTCTACAGAAGCCTTATTCATGGACTTAGAAACCTCATTTAGCTCAAGCTGGGCTAGGACAACTTTTGATGCCTGATTATAATATCAATACTAATTTTCTCAAAGACAGAACCTTAAGCCTTATACAGCTGGACTAACAAATGACTAGGAGAGGAAACAGCTTCAAAGACCTGTTCAACAAAATGACAATGTGACTTCCATACCGAGAAACACAATCTTATTCCAGATACCGAGGACCCATTGAAAATACACAATTATGAATAACTGAAAGAATGAGTCTCTGTCAAAAATTAGTACTCCCTTAGTAATGTTTCACAAGTATGGCTTAGATAATAAGCAAGCCAATATATTCAAAACAGCAGTAATAAAAATGATCAGGGAACTCAGAGGATAAATGAATAAAGAACAGAATGAAGACTGTGAAAATAAAAACTATTGAATGAGAAAATAAAACCAATCTAAGATATAAAAGTAGAAAATAATAAGAAATATGATTTCTAAAGAAAAGGCAAATTAAATAAAATTTAAAATGAAAAATTTAGAAATGTATACAGAAAATATATAGTAAAACCTTACCAAAGAGTAGATCAAGTAGAAGAAATGATATCAGGTTTGAAGACAAAGTAGAGGAATTTGGCCACTCAAAATATCAAATACAAAAAAGACCCAAGAATAGAGCATGCATTCACTCTGGGACACTACAAAAAGACCCAACCAATAAATCACAGGTAACGGTCAAAGGCACAGAAAAAAAATTTGAACAGTATCATAGGAAAACCTCCCACAATACAAAGAAAGAGATCCTTATCAAGGTCCAAGGGACATACAGAACAGGAAGAGTCAGGACAAAGAAACTCCCCACATCCTGTAATAGATAAACAATACATTTACAAAAAAAAAAAAGATATTGAAATATGCAAGAGAAAGATATCAAGTCACTACAAAAGCAGGCCCATCAAAAGAAAAACAGGATTTTTTTTAATGATGACTATAAAAGCCAGAAGAAAAGAGACCAAAGTTCTACAAATTTTGAAAGATAGGAGATATCAGACCAGAAAAATACTATACTTGGCAAAGCTATCCATTGCAATTGAAGAAAAGAGAGGAAACTTTCTGTAATGACAGAATTAAGTAATTTATTATTATAAGGCAAGCTCCACAGATGACACTGGAAAGAATATTTATAACTGAAGAGACAGTTAAACATGTCCAACAATCACACGGAACAAACAAACAATTCTAGAACACTAAAGAAAATGAGGTCTAATAAAACACCACAAAGGAAATAAAATGATAGGATTACAAGACTCTTTTCAGTAGTAATTCTTAATATTAATAGCCTCAAATCCCTAATAAAGACTTATAGAGTAAGAGATTGGATCAGAACACAGGGTCCATCTTTTTGCTACCTGCAAATTACAAACCTCATGCCAGTAATAGAAAAGACTGCAGTATAAAATTATGGAAAATGATAGTTCAAGTAAATGGAACTATGAAAGAAGCAGTCACAGCTATTGTAATATGTGATAAAGTAGCTTTCAAATCAAAATAGCCAGAGGAGTTAGGAAAGGACATTTCATAGTCATTAAAGGAAAAGTCCACTAAAAGAGTTACGTGTCTAAACATTTATGAACCAAGCACAGGATGCGTATTTCACAAAAGAAGTACTACCAGATCCTAAACTACAAATTCATCTCAAAACAACACTAATCTTTAATTCCGTACTTTCTCCAACAGACAGATCATCCAGATAAAAACTAACTAGAGAAATCCTGAAGTTAAATGGCATAATAAATCAAATAGATCTAACAGACATTTACAAAACATTCTACCCAAACCTGAAATAATACACTTTTTTTTCCTCAGGCACAATGGAACTTTCTCAAAAATCAACTTCATATTAAAATGCAAAGCAAGACTTAACAAATATAAGAAACATGAAACAACATCACTCATTCTATCTGACCACAAGTGAATATAGCTGACCATTAACAATAGCAGAAACTATACACGGTAAACAAACTCATGAAAACTAAACAGCACACTAATAAATGGAAATTGGGCCAAAGCAAGAAATCAGAAAGTAAATTTGAAAATTCCTAGAATTAATGAGAAATTAAAACATGAAATACCAAAAATATGGGACACAAAGAATTCAATCCTAAAATGTTAATAGTGCCTACATCTAAAAAGAAAAATCTTGAGAGCTCTCACTCAAAAACTGAATAATGTACCTGAAGGCATTTAAAAGTAAATAAATAAGAAAAAACACCTCAAAATAGTAGATGGGCAGGTAAAAAATCAGAAAAAATATATAAGAAAGAAAAACCCCACAATGAATCAATGAAGCAAAGGTCATTGTAAAAACTTTGGCAAATTTTTAGCCAAGTGAATCGACCAAAAGAAAGACAGAGAAAATAAAACCAGAGACTAAGAGAAAGCATTTCAATAGGTATTGATGACATTAAGAGAATAAGTACACACTTTAAAAAAATATCCATAGATTCCCTGGGAACCCATAGGCCACTCTGACCAGATAAACAAGAAAACTAACCAGAGATACCCATTGCTCCCTCAACTCTTCCAAAGCAATCCTACAGTCTTATCCCTAGCTTGTAATAGAAGACCTTCAGCAGCTTCCTAACTCCCTGCTCCTGAGTGGGTCACAGAGATCTTGTTCTCCCAACTTCCTTCCTCACTCATTGTTTTATCCCACCTCCGAACTCAAATACACATTCCCTATGAAGCCATAGACCTCTCGGGTCAACAATGCAGGGAGTTCCTAGTTGAACACCCTGCTTTCCTCCTTTCTGGGGATCCACTTTGCCACTCCCCTCTTCCAGCCCAACCCCATTCCTAAATGTCAGTTCTTAATATGCAGAAACAAATTTTACCAGTGACTGCACCTAGCAGGATCCCAAAAGAATTTTCCTACCAGCCAATACATAGCCACCACACTCTCCTAAGAAGCAGGCATGATAACAGAAATCAGGAAGCAAAACACCCACCAAAAAGACAAGACCAGATATCAGCTCCTAGAATTCTAATCTTCCCAATCCCAAATGCATAGATGCCAGCATAAAATCATAATCAATAACATCCAGGACAATATATCCCCAGTACAGCCCAGCCACCCTACCAGAGCAGGTCCTGAATATAGAAACATAGCTCAAGCACAGAAAAAAAGACCTAAAAACAGCCTTTGTGAAAATGATAGAGGTCATTAAAGATCAAATGAATAAATCCCTTAAAGAAACTATGAAAACACAAACGAACAGTGGAAAGAGATGAATCACACAGGTCAAGAACTGAAAGTGAAAATAGAAATAAAGAAATCTCAACTGAGGAAATCTGGAAATGAAAAATTTAGGAACTTGAAAAACAACAGAGACAAGCCTCACAAACAGAATTGCAGAGGTGGAAGAAAGAAATTCATGCATTAAAGACACGATAGAAGAAATGTATATCTCTTTTAAAAATGTTAAATCTAAAAATAATCATGGCACAAAATATCCAAGAAATCTGTGACTCAATAATAAGACCAAATCTAAGACTAGAGGAAGAAAATGGATCCATGTTAAAGGCACAGAAGTAATTTCAACAAAATCATAGAAGAAATTTTCTTAACCTAAAAAAGAAGATACCTATAAAGCTACAAGAAGTATACAGAACACCAAACAGATTGAACAATAAAAGACAGCCTGGGGTCCTAAAACCAAATACTATTGGTAAGAAAAAATAGCAATAGAAATAACTCCTAATGATATTCTGTTATACTCATACATCAGTGCCTTGCTCAACCATCGCCAGAGAAGCTTCCTCCTGCAGTAGATGGGACGAAATACAAAGACCCACAGCCAGACAATATGCAGAGAGTGAGAGATCTTGGAACACTTAGTCCTTAAAGTGATGTCTTCAACAAATCCCTTTCCTCTGGGCTCAGGGACCCAAGAAGAAAGAGTTGAAGAGCTAGAGGGGATGAATATCAAGAATACCAAGAAATCACTAAATCAGCATGAACAAAGCTCATATGAACTCACAGAGACTGAGGCATCATACATAGAGTCTTTATTGGTCTATACAAAGTCTTTGGGTATATATTATGACTTCCTGTTTAGGTATTTTTGTGGGATTCCTGAGTTTGTGAACAAGTGGGTCTTTGTTTCTTCTGCCTTCTCTCGGGGTCTTTGCTTTCTGTCTGTTTATTTTGTCCAATTGTGATGTTTCAGTTTTTGTGTTATCTTACTATATTTTAGTTTATTATGTCTTTTTTATTTTATATATTACTTTATTATGGTATTATCCCTTAAATCCTGTATTTTTTTCTCATGAAAGATTGAAAGGGAGTGGATCTAGATAGGAGGGGAGGTGGAGAGAAACCAAAAGGACTAGAGAGAGGGGAAACTGGAAACATGACAAATCTTGTGAGAAAAATAATCTATTTTCATTAAAAGAAAAAAATCACAATTCCTTTGGGATCCTGCCAAATACCCCAGAAAACAGCCAAGTGGGAAAACTTCAGCACAGTGTTGTTTTTCAGGCAGTTGGGAGTAAGGAGAACAGATTAAAACCTTTGTAACTGATTCCTAAATTCTATTGCACACTCACCCTTGAAACTAATACAAAGCAGGGCAAGAAGTCAGTCATTGCTTTAGTATTGGTGCACTTGGGGTACAGGCATGAGAAGTCAGTGAGCAGAACTGTTTGTGGTTTGTGAGGAGAGGTAACCTACTGAGTTGGAGGCAAGCACATGGGTCCTCTTCAAAGTCATGGTATAGAAAGCTTCTTTCTAAAATATAGGAAGAACTACTAGCTTTATGTGAAAGACAAAAGATGCTTTCACAGGACAGGACATTTAGTATATAAATGTCTCCTAACTTGGTAGCATTTGATTTGAAAGGTTACTCATAATAGACCCACACCAGTGGGAAACTCCCATGGCATTATTTTAAATTAATTACTCCTCCAGAGTAAAGACCCACACCAATACACTAAAAGCTAATTCCGTGTCAGTATCCCAAAGTTTCCATGAACACTTTCTGTAGCTTTACTTGGGGAAGAAAGTAGGTCTTGTTGTTTCAGAAACATTTTGTGAACCTTATCTGAGACCTGAGTGGGTAGCTGGCTAAGTTTCAGTAAAAATTGAGGTCTTTTTATGTCATGTTTGCTTTAACTAGAAATAGAAGTGTACACAAATTACATCACATGTTGACACCAATAATAACCTAATGTAAGTGTCATTTCTTTATAGCAATATGACTGATAAAAGAACACAAAACAATCACACACTTATTTCATTGTAACTTATATATGTTCTTATATCATTAAACTTTGTACTTGTGAATCATATTG
>CABHPQ010153774.1:3537-20244 GCA_902168405.1 Peromyscus aztecus
GCAGTCTGACAGCCCACTTATAAAATAAACACACAGATGCTTATATTATTTAAACTGTTTGGCCTAATGGCTCAGACTTCTAGCTATCTAGTTCTTACATCTTAAATTAATCCATTTCTATAAATCTATACCTTGCCACGTGGCTCCTGGCTTACCAGCATCTTCACATGCTGCTTGTTATGGCAGCGGCTGGCAGTGTCTCCCTCGGCCTTCCTGTTCTCTCAATTCTCCTCTCTGTTAGTCCCGTCTATACTTCCTGCTTGGTTACTGGCCAAGCAGTGTTTTATTTATTGACCAATCAGAGCAACACATTTGACATACAGACCATCCCACAGCACTTCCCCCCCCCCCTTTTTTTAAAGGAAGGTTTTAACTTTTATACATCTCCAAAGCCAGCTTAGTATATTTGGGAATTTGGGCATAGCTTCTCTTACTATTTCCTGTTGGAGGGGAGCACTGTATCTTATGGGGACACAAAGAAAATTTTAGGATTATGGAGTAGTCCATGAGGGTGTATCGTCTGAGCCAGTTGCCTTGAGACGGTTCTGGATGTTGGATTATCTGGGCCTTGGTTTCATCGGAGACCTTTCAGGGGGTCTTGGCTGGTCAAACCTGATGTATCTTAATCTGGAACAAATCCATAGTCTCTTGCTTTCTGTGGAAACAAAAGCAGAGCCTCCTTTTCAAAGCAACATATCCTTACATCCAAATTTTGAAGTCAAGGTACCTTTAAAATATACATTTTTGCTTAACTTAACAACTTTTACCATCAAATGTTTTTCTGTAGTTAAAAATATCAAAGAGAACATAATCTAGATTCTCTGTGTGATATCTATTTTTACGTGGCTTATTTTTTATATTAGTTTTACTATCTTTTTAAAGACTTTATTTTTTAAAATTATGTATTTGTTTATATAACTATATATATCACCTTTTTGTCTCTTTCAAGCCTACGTATATTTTATATACATTGTAAACTATTTCATCTAAATCTGTCTTATTGTAAATCTATTGCTTTAAACTGTAGCATTTGTAAGACTGAAACAGCTGTTGTGGCTGATGGCTCCACCCACCTCAACTTCCCAACATGGCAGTGGTGGTACGTTTACCACCAGCTCTGGGAGCCATTGTGGATCTGTGCTAAAGCAGTGTGTAGCCCAGAAACCTCTTTTTTTTTCAATACTAGCAAAGGCTAAATCCACCACACAGCAGCAGCGTAATGTGTCGCTTATAGATGCCTCATTCCCGCCATACAGCAGGTCAAGCACAAATGTCAGGAACCCGCCAGTAGCTCAAAACCACATTTTGCAGCGTCTAGCTGCCATATGAGACATGAAGCAGGAACCTGGTGTTGGCTCTGTTTAGAATTGCTTATTAAATATTCTCAGTTTTAAGGTGGAAACTCAAGCCGTTGGGCGCCATTTGTAGCTGGAGTTTTCTCTCCGGGTCCCGCCAAGCCCCAGCAGTCCGACAATCCACTTATAAAATAAACACACAGATGCTTATATTATTTAAACTGTTTAGTCTAATGGCTCAGACTTCTAGCTATCTAGTTCTTTACATCTTAAATTAATCCATTTCTATAAATCTATACCTTGCCACGTGGCTCCTGGCTTACCAGCATCTTCACATGCTGCTTGTTATGGCGGCGGCTGGCAGTGTCTCCCTCGGCCTTTCTGTTCTCTCAGTTCTCCTCTCTGTTAGTCCTGCCTATACTTCCTGCCTGGGCTACTGGCTAATCAGTGTTTTATTTATTGACCAATCAGAGCAACACATTTGACATACAGACCATCCCACAGCAACAGCTCCAGGGGAATCCTGCATCCCTGGTCTCCAGGAATGTTTATATTCACACATATGTGTGTATACACTCACACTCACACACACACACACACACACACACACACACACACACACACATTATTGAGAATCTTTTTTAAAAGACTCTTTGATCAGTGTCATTTTTCTGTATTTCCATTTTTATTGAAACCAAGCAAAAATTGGATGATCAAAATTAGAATATATAAAAGGGGATGTTTTTTTCCTCTTTTGAATACCTGACTCGTCCACTTACTACATTGCTTGAAGCCCATGGGCACTATAATAAACAGGCAAGATCTTGTGAAGGGTTAGTGATTGGAAGTTGGGCCAGAATATTCTTTCTATGAGAGAATATGTTTGACTTCAAATGATGTGATTTGAGAAGTTTGGTAGGATTATTCATGGATGTGTGTTAATCTCACTAACACCTGTTCACTGTACGTAAGAGGCTCTACTATACCCAAATAACCAAGAGGGAATAAGCTATAGAGGCCTCAGTGCCAGACTTTGCCACTATGTATGTCTGAACCAAACCAAATGGCTATCTTATCTTTGATTGGGTGTCACCCAAGAGATCATCTTAAAGACAAACAGGACAGAGAAATGCCTAAATACATTGATCGGTGACCTATGTTGCCTCTTCCACCATGCACACATACACACACACACACACACACACACACACCACAAAGACCATGAATTTACAAGTCACTACTTCAAAACTCTCTTTTGCAATGGAAGGCCAGCGTGCTTATTCTCCCCTGAGATAGAGATAATTCTTTTCCTCCCAAATGAGTACGAGGAAGCAGAAGTTAAACTTGCTTTTATTGTGTTCCTCTCTAAAGGCACATCTGAACAGAGAAGAAGAACCTAGTACGGATTAAGCATTAAACTAGATAAATTTGTTTATTAAAGATTTTGAAGACTATAGCCTAAAAATAGGAATTAAATGGATAGTATGAAATATGTAATCATTTCTCTGGGTATTTAGGTTAGTTCTGTTTTTTTTTTTTTTTCTGCAGGCTACACTATGTTTGATATTCTTAGCAGTGATCAATATTCTGAAGAAATGTTCTGGGATGGCTCCAATGATCCAGACTTGTGTTGTACTAGTTTTGCAGCTGGGGTTTCTTTGTAGTTTGGATGTAAAATCCCTTCCTTATCTTCTCAAACACGATGATCTGGGAGGAGAGAATACTGGTGGTGAGAACAGTCAGACCTGGTTGGCACAGGATGAAGCAAACACTGGAACAAAAGGCCCATCTAAAAGTTTATGACACCTTGGGGCAAGGTTAGGTAATTCACCTCATTGTCTTCTGGATGAAGCCAGGGACCAGGGAGGTACAGTGTTCTCTGAGGCCCAATGTTCCGATATCTTCCAAGATTACGTCCGTTGATGAACACAAACCCGTAACACCAGTTCTGAAAAGAATGGGCGTTCAAGACACAGGAACAGAAAGTGAAACCCAAGGTACTGTGGAGTGAGAGCAAGACTAAGGAGCCTAGGGGTACTGAATATGAAAGCGACTTAGAATGGAGACATCTAGAACTTCTCCATTGTCTGAGAAGATGCAAGAAGATAATGGAGCCAACCCTCCCCTGGAGATGCTGCTGTGGTCCTGCTGAATGATGTGTGTGCTGCATTTTTAAAGCAGGGATTTTTATTTCCAAAATAAGTACAAGGTAAATAGACGAACAGTACTGCTGACAGTGATAGGAACATCTACATGGTCCTTTTTTTATTACATTTTTATGTTCATTCATTTGATTTGTATAGGTATGAGAATTCTGCCTCAATGTATATGTGCATTCTGAATGCCTTGGTCTAGATGAGGTCGGAAGGAGGCATCAGACCCCCCTGGTACTGGAGTTAGACAGCTGTGAGCCACCATGTGGGTGCTAAGAACTGAACCCAGATCCTCTGAAAGAGTGGCCAGTACTCTTAACTGCTAAGCCATTTCTCCAGGCTGAACATAATCTTTTATAATCTACTGGCAATACAGCATATAGTTACAGGAAGAATATTTAGGACAAGAAAACAAAGAGCCAAGGGGACTTCTTGGTGACTTTTATCCTCTAGAGAAATCTTACTCATAGAGGGCTGCTGAGAACCTAAATAGAGCCTTCTTAGCTCACAAAGGGTTAAAACATGGCTATCAAGGAAGCTCATTAAATAATGTACTCTCTGAGTTGGGACTCTTAAGGATCGATACCCTAGGAAAGGGTGAAATAGAAATTGTTCATTCACCAGAAGCGTTAATATGCTAGCAGCTGAGTGACATAGTCACCCTTAGGAGCAAAATTCTACATGATTCCAGTTTTGTATTCATTGTAAAGTCTTCATAAAAACAGCTGAAAAAAACTAAAGACTGGGGATAAACAGGATAATCAAGGTTTGTAAACCCAAGAGGCCACAAATAAATGCTCCTGTATAGAGTCTACCAGACATAAATAGGTTATTTAATTTAATGCACATAAAAATACTAAGTGGTCATCCCTGAGATCATATACATATAGGTAACATTATGTGGACTGAGCTGGTTATATTTATGTATTTATGAATATATATATTCAACAATTAAAGAAAAAGAGGCCATGAATTTGAGAAAAAATAAGGGGAGTATATGAGAGGGATTGGAAGAAGGAAAGGGAAGGTAATAATTTAAAAATATTATTTAAAAAAGGCTGAGGCTTGCCGCTGGTGTTGATACAGGTGATGGTCCCCTTAAGAAAGGTGGTGGCCACCCAACAATGAGATACCTCCTTGGGGTTGGTTACTGCATTTAAGGACAGTTGCTAAAACTTCACTGCTTAATAAAAGACAACAAAATCCTGATTACAGGGCAGTCATTGGGCAGTCCAAACCCCACACTAGGTATCTAATGCTCTGGGAACAAAGTTATCATTGGATAATAAGTGAATAAAGATTACAGTACCACTCTCAATCAACACACTCACCATCAAAACCACCACCCTCAATTTTCCTTTAAAATCTTGTTAGAACCTTAACCCAGTCACTCTGGTACCTGTTTCACAAGAGCCTCTAATATGTGATTGCTCAGAGCTAACAGTCAGCTGTGCCAAACAGAAAGAAAAAAAAAAGTCCAAGCTGAGCTCTGGACAAGTGAGGCAAAAATACAATTTGTAGATAGAACAAGTCTATGACAGTGAATGTCAAGCTGGTTACACAACAATCTTATCCCATGGGACTACTGAGGCAAAAAGTCTTTGCCACCAGGCAAAAAAAATCTTTCATACAAAAGTCTGAGAAACTAATCCTGACTCAGAAAAAAAAAAAAAGAGCATTAATTTTATTTTGTTGATTCCAGATATGCCTTCTGAGTTTACATGCTCATAGCACAATCTAGAAAGACAGAAGTCTTCTAAATACAAGAGGAAAAGAAATTTACACAGAAAGGGGATCCACAGGTTGCTCCACGCGGTAAATGACTCTGAAGAAATGGCAGTGGTGTAGTGCAGAGAAGACTCAGAAACAGTAAAAGAAAACTCCAGCTGGCACTACAGCTAAGTGTGTGGTCTGGTCTAAACAGGTGCTCTGCCCGTCCTTGGTCCCCTCCCTGCCTCTACCAAAAGAAATCATTCCCCCCTACTCTAAGGAAGACATTTCAAAACAAAACAACCGATTTTGAGACATTTCCTATCTTTGTGGGCAAAGCCTTCCCCAGGTCAGTCTCAGGGAACTGGCAAAGCCTCCCTCTGGTCCAAGGATTAGTGCTTCTGAATGATTTATCAGTGTATGCAGAAACTATCAACCACAGCATCCCAGACTACCACAACCTGAAACTGTTCTCCCCTACAGACCCCCTACCTAGGTTAACTAAGCCTGCTTCCTTGTGCAGCTGTGCACCACAAACCCACTTTCTTAGTCACTGTTCTGTTGCTATGAACAGACACCATGACCAAGGCACCTTATAGAAGAAAACATTTAATTGGGGGTTTGCTTACAGTTTCAGGAGCTTAGTCCACAAATGACATGGCTGGGAGCAGACATCAAGTTGGCATGGTGCTGAAGCAGCAGTAGAGAGAGAGGGGGCCTGGGCCTGGTGTTAGCTTTGGAGACATCGAAACCCATCCTCAGTGACACAACTCCTCCAAGAAGGCCACACCTCCTAATCCTTCCTCAACACTTCCACTAACTAGAGACCAAGCATTCAAACATATGAGCCAATAGGGGCAATCCTCATTCAAACCACCACACCCACCTCTGTTTCCAGCTATATACAATAAACACATCTCCTCAACTCAGATGGATAAAATAAAGCAGATTTTTCCAGGTTGCTGTTTTTGCTGGTGTGTCTTCATCGGAGCACACATGGCCCACCTGATCCCAACTCTTCTGTCCATGTATCTGTTCTTTCTTCATTCCTCTGTCACCTTAGATTTCTAGAACAAAACCATGCAGGACATGGCAGTGTACTGTCAAAAGACTAACATTCAACTAAATAATGATGGGGAAACCCACAGAAACAGCTGACCCGAGCTAGTTGCAGCTCACTGACTCTAGACTGACAGCTGGGGAACCTGCATGGGACCAAACTAGGCCCTCTGAATGTGGGTGACAGTTGTATGGCTTGGGCAGTTTGTGGGGCCACTGGCAGTGGGGCCAGGATTTATCCCAGGTGCATGAACTGGCTTTTTGGAGTCCATTCCCTATGGAGGGTCACCTTGCTCAGCCTTGATACAGAGGGGAAGGGCTTGGTCCTACCTCAACTTGATGTGCCAGACTTTGTTGACTCCCCATGGGAAGCCTTACTCTCTCTGAGGAGTGGATGGGGGGGTGGTTTTGGGGGGGAAGGGGGTGGGAGGAAAGGGGAGGGAGGAAAGAAGAGGGAGAGGGAGAAGGGGAGGGTATGTAAAATGAAAAAAAAACTTTTAAATAAATAAATAAAACTTTAAAGAAAGTACCTAATGGTATGGCCTGGGCCAATTCTGCTCAATAGAGAAGGATAATTCCTTGGCCAAACTAGTGTTCAATAACCAAATCACCTTAGTGTTCAATAACCAAATCACCTTAGTGTTCAATAACCAAATCACTTTAGTGTTCAGTAACCAAATCACCTTAGTGTTCAGTAACCAAATCACCTTACACTTTATTCTGCCTCAGCAAAGACAGATACATTCTATCACAACTGTTTCTTCTCTTTCCGTTCCCACTCTTTCTAAATCTAAAATGTATTTTTAAAGGATAAGAAGACATGCATCCTGGTTTTTAGAAATATCCCCCAAAGCACCAGAATAAATGACATTGCCTGGGTCTGGCAGTTTCAATTCTCAAGCCTATACATATCGGTATAGCAAAGCATTTTTAAAGAAAGCACATTCATGAGCAAGCTCAGTTTAAGATGTATGTTAATTAGCATGCTCAGTTTAATGTCACAGTTCAACAAGGAAAGATGGTGGACACATTCCTAGGAAGGACTTCAAGGTCATGGGACATGTGTTTGAAGTGTTAGAAGGAACACTTCTGGGTATACTCAGTTTATGTCGTTAAGATGGGAGACAAAAGCCCTTTAGCTTGTTGAGCTTCTTTTTCTCAAAAAGATTTATGCCCCTCAAGGACACTTGACTCATTTAGGTACAAAGAAGTTTGTTGCTCTTGCCCACCATGCTAAGATATGTTACTGTGCATTCTAGAAGGGAGCCATGGCTGGTGAGGTGTGTTGTATAAAAGGTTAGGGGATTTATTTATCATCATCATCATCATCATCCTAAAATAAGCCTTACGATTCTCAGGACATCCCATAACACTATAATTTGCTTCTTTGTATTGTTTCACTACAACATTTAAAGACATATCTACTTATGACATAAGCCACAGAGAGATTTTTTTAAGAAGAGACAAGCAGAAATCTTGGCACCAAAAAAGTTAAAAATGTAAATAAGAAACCCAGATGAAAGTCGCCACAACAGATCAGATCAAATGAAAGAACTTCCAAACTTCAACACTTGTCTGTTTGAATTATGCCAGTAAAAGGGGAAAAAGGAGGAGGAGGAAAGAAGAGGGTAGAGAAGGAGAAAAAGGAAGGAGGAGATAGCCTATGAAATGTTGAAGTGTCAGTAAGCAAATACTTACACACATCACAGACATCACAGTAGGAAGGAAGAAGAGATGTAGCATAGAAACATACTTGTTGAAATAATAGTAAAATTTTCCCAAATATTGGACAAGACCCAGACACTCAAGAAGTTCAAAGAACCTCCATTTACATTCTGGCAAAAAAAGGTTTTCTCTGAAGCATATTATCATCAAACCAGCAAACCTTCAAAAAGAATTCAACATCAGCAAGAGAAAAGCACCAGGCTGCACAGAGGGGAATCTTTGCTACAGTAGCTATACATTTCTCAGAAGAACACTTACAGGCAGATGTGAATGAGATGGTATGCCCAAAGCCCAAAAAGAGAAAATATGCCAACCAAGAACACTATACTAGAAAACGTGTCCTTCAGAAATGAAAGAGAAGTAAATCCTCCCCAAGACTATAGGAAATTAAGAGGTTACAATAATCACAAGAAATGTTTAATTGAGTTATACATCTAAAAGCAAAAATATGACAACTAAAGTCAGTAAAGCAATTAAAATGTAGGATTCTCAGATACAGTAAATATATAGAAGATAAAGATGAAAGACCCAACCCTAATTAAGAAAAAAAAAAACTGAAAGTGAGGTGTGGCGGCAGTTCATGTCTCTGTTCCCAGAAGCCAGAAGACTAAACCAGGCACATTGCTACAAATTTAAGCCAGTGGGAAAGAAATAACAAAAAAGTAGATAAAAGACAAAATAGAGATTTTTTTAAAAAAAATATTAATTATCAATAAAACTACCATTTGCCTTTTTGAAAAGACAAAATCCACAAACCTTTAGTAGACTTAACCGAGAAGAAATTTTATGTTGCGTATTTAAGCACATTTAAATATAAATATATACTTTGGGCAAACACAGATATGAAGTAGAATGTGATAAGTTTGAAGGAGAGTCTGCATTTGTTCTGTTGATGCTATAATTGTTTGAAATTTCCAATTGTGTTTTCATATACCTTATATATAATGATAAGTTAGATGATTGAGAAAGATCATACAAAGTTTTATTGGAAGTAAGAGGATAGAAACCAGGGCAAAAATTCCTCCAGGCGTATCATGGCCTTGCTTAGGTTTTATTTGATTTGTTTTTCTTTTACATATATATATATATATATATTAGTTCTCTGAGAATGTTGTATATATTTCGACCATATTCAACCTTCCTTCCTCAACTACCCCTTATTGCTTCACTTCCTACTAAATTTCGAGTTGTTTCCCCACCCCCACCCCCCATCAAGGCCAATCTGTGCTTCCCAAATATTCCTGGGTGTGTCCATCTTCCACTGGATCATGGTAGAATCATCAACAATTCCCAACAGCTAAGAATTGCCAATAGCTCCTCAGCTAGGAGTGGAACTTCATGCCCTACTCTCCTTCCTCTCCATTCTGGGATTTGTTCTTGCTTAGGTGTGCACAGGTCCTGTGCAAGCTGTCACAGCTCCTGTGAGCTCGTATGTCTATCTGCTCGGCCGTATCCAGAGTCACTGTTTCCTTACTGTCATTCACTCTCTTACATTCTTTTCTCCTCCTCTTCCGCGATGGCCTAGAGCCTTTAAATGATGCGTGTGGAACTGGAGACATCGCCGAGTAGTCAAGAACACACACTGCTCTTGCAGAAGACCTTAATCCAGTTACCAGCACCCATGCCAGGCAGCTCACAATTGCTTATAACTCCAACTCCAGGGGATATGACTCCCTCCCTCTGCCTCCAGGAGGGGCCACACACATTCGCATGTACACATATAAACACACATACATACACATGATTTTTTAAAATAAAATAAATATTAAAAGAAAATACATGTTTAGAACATCAGAGAATAGGGAGGCTTACTTACTGATAGGTCCAAGAAGGTATCCTTGGGAGAAGGGCCAGCCTCCAAGGTCCCCTGGTAGAAGGCAGGGCCTAGATAATCCTCTGGGGCAAGCCTCCAGGTGGCAGAGCGGAGCCTGGAGAAGGGAGCAAAAGATGGGGCTAAGGAGAACTCTCCCCAGCTCTCCTTCCAATACTGACCCAGCCTTCTCCCACAGAGACCAGGATCCCATCTACGTATTGAACTGGAAGTATTGGAGTAGCAGCTAGAACACCCATTCTGTTCTAGTGCCGAAGTGGAGCCTCTGATATCTGCAGTACACCCCTTCAGGTGTCTGAATCTTGGGCTTTTCATCAGCAGAGGAAGCAGAATTCATAACCTCTCAGATCCTCAGTCTGTGCTGGGGGTAGGGAGGAGCATACCTCTCGAAGAAACTCATCTTCATGTCCAGAGAATAGATGGTGAAATTCTTCAGCAAAACGCCATTGATGCTGACATTAGCACCTAATCCTATGAACGGGGAGCAGAGAAGAGACCAGCAACAGGAGCTGGATATTTTCCCAGGTTTGGGACAGAGAAATGAAAATTGTATCTGTTTTCTATCACGGAATACAGCCAAGAGAATAGCTACCGCACTGACTTATTGTCACTTAAAATTTCTTGCTGTGTGCTTCCACACTACTAAAGACATTTCCCATTAGGATAGGGATCTTTCATAAAAGAAGACTGAGTCCTGGTCTAACATGGGCCAGCATCCAACATAACTGCTCTGCTTTCCTGCCATGGACATTCTCGCTCCCAGGACTGAAGTCGCCCACTTCTCAGGGATACATTTCTGTCTCCCCAACCCCCAAAGAGCCACAGCTACAAGTAAACAAGAGAAGTCACACTTATTCCTCAGTACCAAAGCCTACCTTTCTGCTCATTTTGAATTTTCCATGAATAATTGACTCGGCCTTGATTCTCAACCAGGATCCTCAGAAGTTGACAACCCTGCTTAGGTGAACAAGTGAGTAGAAACAAAATGGCTGCCTAGAGCCCATATTCTAGAACACATTCTCTTTCCCAGTTCATTCATATCTCTCTCTCCTCTTCTCCCTCCTCTCTCTCTCTCTCTCTCTCTCTCTCACACACACACACACACCACTGGGCTCCTAACCCATATTCAATCTGCTCTTTACTGCTGTTCCTATTAAGACAGGCAAGAAGAATCTTTCATTCTCCTTTTGATAAGTGATCCAAACAGGAGATTGGGGTTGAATCAGGCCAAAGGAAAACCTCTACTCTTGCTAAATAATTCATCCTATAGGTCCTTAGACCACCAAAGCTTAAAAGATGCCATAAGATCACAGCCCTACACACTTCCTGCGTATAACCCTTTGTGAGAAGCCCAGTGGGAAAAGGTGGTAGTCAAGCCCCAGAACCAGGCTGCCTTTGAAGGGGCAGTTAAGGATATCTATCACCTGGTCTGGGGGATTACTTACCTGAATTTCAGAAATTCTCAGATAAGTATTCTCATTCACAACTCCTATACTTCTGTCATTCAAAAACACCTATGAAAGAAGAGCCAGCATCAGATTGATTGATAGGCCCGCCTGAAGGACAGAGCTTTAGGAAGAAAGTGGTCTTAAGGAAAAGAAAAACAGGTACTGACTTTAGTGCTCTGATGACTAGAAGCTGAACAGGACTCCCCAGGAGACTGTGAGTTATATCAAAACAAACAATAAAAGTCTATTTGATCTGGCTCTAAGTTTCCTATGATTCCAGCATATTGGTAAGACAAATATTAGCATATGGTAAAATGAATCTGTGACTACACCCCCAAAGACAGAGGTAGGCTCCATGCCACCAGGACACCTGCTGTGGCCTACCTGTGCTGAATCATGAACAGAAGCGTGGAACAGGCCTCCAGAACAGATGGAAGTCTCATAGAGGACCAGTCCAAAGGGCTGGCCACTGCCATTGTTTATTGGGAGATTCTCCATGGTGACTGGAGTGTATAACATGACAGGCTAGGATGGAAACAGGGCAGGAACGGAAGACAAAATGAGGAGCGGCCACGATCCTTCTCTTGGGACTCGTGTAACTTTTTAAAGTTGGACCACACAATGGTCCTCAAGCATTTCTTGAATGAAAACAATCACACAATAGATGCTATGACAATGCTTCTGTGGCAGAACAATTACGGTCCAAGAAATTTGGAGTAACGTGGCATTGTGATGACAGCATAACCACTGTAACCACAAGAACTAATCAGCAGGATAAGCAACGCGAGTCATCTAAGCTGGGAATAGGATCTGCTATAAGATAGGCTATCCTGCTATGCCTGCTTTCTCATGCCAATTCTTCAAGTTCTTTACCATCTTCTCCAACGGAAAAGGTGGCTCCTGACCAGTAATTCCAGGTTTAAATACAATGCCATGAAGTAACTTCCAAACTCCCCCACAAAAAAGTTCCTTGATGGAATATCTCCTCTTGGACCCCCATCCTCTCCCCTATTTCTCCGTGGTCCCATCCTCCACCCCTGCCCCTGCTAGTGCCCAAGCAGTTCTCACCTCGTTTAAGTAGGGTAGGACATCAAACAATGGCAAGTAGAGTAGCAGGCTCACAGCGGGGTATACAGTCTTGGGAGTAAGGGGAGGCAGCTGAGGCAGGACACCTTAGGCAATGAGAAAGGGTCACAGGGCAAGCTGGCTAAAATGGACGCTCCTTTCTCTAAGCACTCCTACGACTATCTGTGACCTCTGTATCCAGAGACAGTTAAAAAAAAAAAAAACAATGACCTTTGTACTAGGTCACACTTCTCTAAGGGAGACAATTGGAGCCATTTTGCATTTTGAGATCTATATGTACAGACACATATCTAGGACACATTAATTCCTGGTGGACACATATGCCACGTAAACATGTATGCCTGATGTAACAGGAGACATAGAGAAGGAGGACTAGTAGAAAGCTCTGTGTTACATTTTACCTCTGTTCTAACCCTCACTAGACAGCTAATTGGATGCATTCAGTCAAAGTCAAAATAATGTTTTCTTTCTGCATATGTAGTTACTAAGTTACACATAATACCAAAGCTTTGCAGACAGGAAATTCCTTGGCCTTCATCATCACGTAGGAATCTGGTTTTATTATTTTCATATTTCACTAAAGACGGTTAAAGTTTTAAAAGTGCTCATACAGCCCATCTAGCTTTTGTGTGGGAAACCTGGAAGTTGATGTAAGATTGCCCTTGGTCTCAAGAGCTCATAAACTTCTACCCTCCCCCGCAAAAAAGACTTCTCCCTTTTCTTGTTCCTCCACAAATCATGGACAGCCCACGAGAGAGCTATCCCCCACTAAGGTGCTCAGTACCTGAAGCAGAGGCAAAGAGTTTTCGAAGTTTGAAATACTTTGCTGTGTAGTCTCCAGCCTCGGTCAGCAGAGCATCGTAGTCTACAAGACAGAGGACCCTGTTTGGGCCAAGCAGTCTTCCACAGCAGGCCCTGCTTCAGCATGGGGACATGTGACAACCCAGATCCATAAGAGTTGAGATAGAAGGACCATGCACCCTCTGGTTCTGTCACATTTTGTAACAGACTGAGATGTGAGTGTGAAATGTCCACCAGGAAACATTCCCCAAATCCTATCTGGGAACATGGGGCTCATCCTGCTCTTCTACTTTCCCTTATACCTGGTATCCTCGTTCCACCTGGCTAGATCTGAGAACAACGGGATCAGTGCACACAAATGAAGCAGAGCCTACCTGCTAGATTGACAGCCGTCTGGGCAGCATAAATGTCAAAGAGTAAAGGAAAGCAGACAAAAAGCTTCGGTGCTCAGCATAGACGGCACGTTGAAATCTCATGATACGAGAACACGACTGTGGAGTCTCCTCCCCAAAGCTGTAGGACCACCCATCCCAGAGAAGTGACCTCACCATCATCACTTGCCATAGCTAGTCACAACACTTAGGCGATGATTGTAGTGATGGGCTCCATTTATGAAACCAAAGTTGGTTCCGCCGTGGAACATATACACGTTGAAGGAGATTCCATATTTGATAAACCTAGACACAGTATCTCGAATTTCTGTTGGGGGGGGCGGTGAAAACAGAAGGGAGACAGAGACCTTAGATAAAAACTATCAATTCCGAGGCAGGCGGATCTCTGTGAGTTTGAGGCCAACCTGGGCTACCAAGTGAGTTCCAGGAAAGGCGCAAAGCTACACAGAGAAACCCTGTCTCGGAATACCAAAAAAAAAAAAAAAAAACAACAAAAAACTATCAATTCCAGCTCCATCCTCCACAACCAATTCTTTTTTTTAACCAACAGGTAGGTTGAACTACCCAGAACCACTCTGAAAGAGCAAGTCCTGGAGCTTGTAACACTAGATCCCCACACACACACACACTACAGCTTTGGTACAAATTGAATCCAAACTGCATGTATTAAGTAACAGTCTAAAACTCTTATCTTATAAATACCTAAATTTTAAAATTATTTACACATAACTAGTATATCTTCATTCCTTCCTTCTTAGAATAATGTCTCTAGAGGTGGTAAGAGCACCATATCACTGTACTGTGCCCATGGCCACTTACAATTTTGGCCACAAAAACTTCCATTTTGCCAGCGTGTTTAATAGTGGGCTCCCTTTCCCTCTGGCAGCCTTGAGAAGTGGGAAGATGGCAGTTCAGCATGGGCCTTGGCTCTGGCTATGCTCATCACTGTTTACATGACCGCACCTGGCTTACTCTCTGTCTCTGTCTCTCTCTGTCTCTGTCTCTCTCTCTCTCTCTGTGTCTCTCCTGGATTCTGCCTTGCTACCAATCAAATGAAGCCTTTAATTCCCACACCATCATAGGAATTATGAGTAAATGAACTGATGAAAACTATGTATAACAATCATGACACTATGTCCCAGACACAAGTGATCACACGTCTGTTGATTGGTGGCATTACGGCTGGAGATGGGGGCCGGGTTTGGGGCGATGCCAGTCCTTGTATGATCTTTAATAGTTATGGTAGTCGTGTTTTCCTTGTTTTTTTTTTTCTGTTATGTAGTCCAAAGCCAGCTATTGTCTGTTTCTCAGTCACCAATACGTGGGTAATTGTCCCACTTCAGTACAAGTGAGCTTTTCATACAGTAGTAATAAAAAAGCTTCATGGAAATGCACTTTTGCTAAGTAAGTGGAAATTGCCAGGCATTATTCTGAGTGGCAGTATTAAATCTTTTCAGAAATCCTAGATTCTCCTCCCCCACCCCCACCCCCACCCCATTCTTTGCTTTTGAGAAAAGGACTTCTTCCATCTTGTTTTATTGAGTTGTAGTCTTTGTCTACCTTTAGTAGTTTGATAGATGTGTACGAGGCACAATGATTAAATTAGGATAGGAAGTATGCCTCTGTCACTAGTCCATGCTTGGCCTTTTACAGCCATTTTCTTTGGTTGTAAATTTCTCACAGATTGTTTTAACAAGTAGTTGCCTCACTAAGGCAGACCAAATATTTCCTTTCTGGCTGCATTTTGGAGTCCCTCACTCAGCTTCCTTCTCTTCTCTCCACATCCTTTTCAGTCTCAAGGAACTACTCTTCCACTCCACTCGTCTATGAAATCAACATTTTCTTTAATTTCCACAAATGAAGGAGAAGTCATATTTGTCTTTCTTTAACTGGGTAACCTCACATAACACAGAGAACTCCATTTCCATCCCTGTTGCTGCAGACAGCAGGATTTCCTTCTTTTATAACTGAATAATGCTCCAATGTGCATATTTACCACATTCTTTGGATCCATTTATCCACTGATGGGCACCTAGGTTAAATAATCCCCATTTTGCAGGAAGACAGACATTTCTACCTAGAATTGAAAGAAATCTTCCTCAAATCGCAAAACTAATACTGAGGTGCTAGGACTAAAGTCCTGCTCTTTGGCTCTGGGATCCAAGTTCTCATCTCCCACTGCTTGTGGGTCCCGAATAATTACCACCATTTTGTTGATGATACCGCAGATTCATCTTTTCTAGAGATGAGTAAGACAGCATCATGCAAATGGTCCAGAACCTTTTTTAGGAATGTCAGACTCTCGGAGACACTTTCATGTCCACCTTCCCTAACTGAAGACAACTATTCCTCAGTTCTCTCGCTGCACCTGTTTTGTTGCAGCAAGGAGCCTGAGAAATAGGGGCTGTTAGAATAGTGTCTCAATTTCTAACAATCTGCTGGTTTCACTCAATTGTAGAACTACTGTAGGGTAAGTAGCAAACAATTCGCACTCACAAGGTCATCTTCAGAACATAGACGGTGCCTGTAATTAGCAAAGATGGATATTTGTGTCTGTGCAGGCATGCCAGTCAACAGAGAGCTGTGTGAATGACCCATGGCATGGGACCTTCCTGACTCAGCGTCAGAAACTCTGATGCACTTACTGTTTGCACTTTTGACATTGTGCTCATTCCCCCACGTGTCATACCAGCCAGTCCAGTATTCCATAACCATAATGGGTTTATCATGCTAGAAAGAAAGCAAAGCAAACACGAAGTGATTGTAACAAAGGAAAATAAATTGGAACAGGGGTACCATGAGAGAGAACACATGCAATGTTTCCCACCTTTTCCCCAATGCAGACATTTTCCTATTTTGATACAAACTCTCTCATACTCATATAATTCTTATTTCTTTTTTTAAGATTTATTTATTTTATGTATTCTGCACTCTGTCTGAATATACACCTGTGTGCCAGAAGAGTGCATCAGATCCCATTATAGATGGTTGTGAGCCACAATGTGGTTGCTGGGAATTGAACTCAGGACCTCTGGAAGAGCAGCCAGTGCTCTTAACCACTGAGCCATCTCTTCAGCCCCTAATTTTTATTTCTAACAGTACTTATTTGTATGTCTTTTTGCTAATAAACTATTACATAAAGGTTTCAAATTCTTCTATATGCATGAATTTTACCTTTCATGGCTATAAAATTAATAATACATCAAA
>CABHPQ010153775.1:6319-26610 GCA_902168405.1 Peromyscus aztecus
TTTTTTTGGTTTTTCGAGACAGGGTTTCTCTGTGTAGCTTTGCGCCTTTCCTGGAACTTGCTTTGTAGACCAGGCTGGCCTCGAACTCACAGAGATCCACCTGCCTCTGCCTCCCGAGTGCTGGGATTAAAGGCGTGCACCACCACTGCCCAGCATCCACAGACTCTTGAAAAAGATTTATTTCTTTTTATTTTATGAGTATGAGCGTTTGTCTACATGTATGTATGTGTACCATGTGTGCCCAGAAGAGGGTGTTGGATCCCTTGGAACTGGAGTCATAGATCATTGTGGGCCATTTTGTGGGTGCTGGGAACTGAACGAAGGTCCTCATCAATAGCAACAAGTGCTCTTAACCACCAGGCTTTCTCTCCAGCCCCAGTTTTACAAACATTTGGGAGTGTTTTCATGCTGGATGTAGACACTGTAGTTCAGTGGTAGAGCACTTGCCTAGTATGCAAGTAACCCTGGGTCCATTGTTGAGTACCACTCCCCCTTCCCAAATAGTTCACACTAAACTTTTTTTCAGGGCAATAATTGTGACTCCTTACAGCGGAATACAGTGTCTAGCTCATGGCTGGGTCCCTAGGAAATGTTTAAGTGCAACTGTAAGAATCTGATTTTTTGGATAACAGTGTAGGAAAGAGAATATGCTCTGCTCACTACAGCCTGTGTGACTTTTCTTCTTTACTGTTGCTTGCTGTAGATTTAAAATAGGAGCCAGCACTGACCTCAGACTTCAAAGAATAGTGTATGTGAAGTGCTTAGCACAGTTCCCATTGGAGACACTTAGTAAATAAATGCTAGCAGTTACTCATTAAGTTACTCTTTGGCTGAGGGTATAGTTCACTGGTAGAGCTTGCTTAGCATGTTTGAGGCCCCAACACAGAAGTGGGTGTTAACTGTAAATCTTGATGACATTTGACAGGGAACCCATTCTGTGTAAACTGGCATATGAAATAAAGAGAGTGATATATTGTGCTTTCCAACCTTATTCTCCTTCACTTCGAGAGGATTTAAACTTAAAATACTTAAGAAGAATGGTGAAGTGTCTTTTTCGTAGTATACCTAGGATTTTGGAAATCTTGTCTATTCATAAACAAGTATTGATGAATTCTTACTATGTTGCACACATTTTTGGTTATATTTAGAAGCTTAAACACTGCTTGGAATGTACTCACAGAGTATAGCACTTAATAGCCTCCCCAAAATGTAACAGAACATTAGGACCATGGAGCTGCCTGTGACTAATGCTTGTGAAAAAGTGGATGACTAAACTAGAGCACATCTGGTGTGAAAGGTTTGCTCCCACACTCTGTAAATTGATAATCTTTTAAACTTTGGTTATGATCGGTGGCTAAAAAGATGAGACAATTTGCATTTTTCTGTGGATGGCTAGGCTTTGTTTAAAGGTTTAAAAGTAAAGTGAGGTGGGTTGACATAATAAAGGTGGATTTGGCCACTCTAGGCTATTATAAAATTGTTATTAATTTTGTTTGTTTGTTGGTTTTTTGAAATAGGATTTCTCTGTGTAACAGCTCTGGCTGTCCTGAAACTCGCTCTGTAGACCATGCTGGCCTGGAGCTCATGCCTGCCTCTGCCTCCTGAGTGGTGGCATTAAGGTGTAGACCACCACTGACCGGCATAAAGTTATTATTTTAATATTTTATTATTATTGTGTTGTTTTATGTGGAAGTTCATGTGTTTACAAGGTGTATGTGGATGTGGTTTGCCTGTATGTGGAGACCAGAGAAAAATCTCAGGTATCCTGAGAAAGAAGTCTTATCAACCTTTGAGACAAGGTCATCAACCTTTGAGACAAGGTCTCTCCTTAAGCTAGACTGGCTTGGTCAGCGAGCCCTAGAGAGCTTCCCTAGTGCTGGGATTACCAGTTATACACAGAGTTTTTCCTGAATTCTGGGAATCAAATTGAGATTTTCAAAGCAAAGCACTTTACTGACTGAGCTGTCCCCAACCCCCTAGTTGGTTATTTTGACTATCCTACACTGTTATGGAAAACATGGTATCACTGTAGAGCTGTTGACCAGAGGGTGCAGAGTTTGAGATAGAAAGGAGGGATCTTTTGATGTTGCATATATCTGGGTGACTGAAATAAACTTACAGTGTTATAGTTATGTATTTATTTGGTAGTGTTGGTGGTGGGGTGCACACAGGAAGGCTGGGCCGTGCTTTTGGAGATCAGAGGACATCTTGCAGGACATCTTGCAGGAATTGGTTCTCTCCTACCGTGTGGATTACTAGGGTAGAACTCACGTGGTCAGACTTGGCAGCTAGAGCCTTTACCTGCTGAGCCATCTTGCCGACTTTTGTCTTTGTCTTTTTGAAACAAGATCTTACTGTGTATCTCAGGCTGGCCTTGAACTTGATATCCTCTTGCCTTCTGCCTCCTCTGCCTTTCAAGTGCTAGAGGTGTCTATAGGCGTTACAAAGATGGGAGATTACTCCCAGCAGTCCCAGTTCTTAGAAAATCAAACACCTTATCAAATAACTACATCTACTTAATATCCTGTAACACTCAATGGAGCCTTCCTTTTTAAAGATTTGTTTTATTTTTAAGTGTGTGTGTGTGAGAGAGAGGGGGGGGAGAGGGGAGAGGGGAGAGAGGGGAGAGAGGAGAGAGGAGAGAGGAGAGAGGGAGAGGGTGAGTGAGTGTGCCAGTGAAGTCCAGAGAGGGTAATGGATCCCTGTAGCTGGAATTATTAATGGTTGTAAGCCACTCAGAGTGTAGGTGCTGGGACTGGAACTTGGGTCCTCTGCAAGAGTGATTGCATTCTTAACTACTGAGCCATCTCTCTAGTCCCTCCTTTGATTTTTATTTCTTTTTGAGATAGCATCTCATTAAGTTACCCAGGCTGGCCTCAGATGTATTATCTGCCTGTCTTAGCCTCCTAAGTGTGTAAAATTCTCTTGTGCCTTCTAGAGAAAAGTTACTGTTTCTGTTGACTGTCACTGATTATTAGCATAGAAGGGCTACTTCTTAGCTGTTTTTTGACAGTGAATTCTGTGAGCATCAGAACAGAGGGAATGGTCTCCAAGAGCTCCTGTCAGGTCACTGAAGTAAATTTCTTGTCCCAGTAAGTTATGTAAGAATCTAAAAAGAACATATGATTTTCAGTATTTAATCCAACCTCCTCAGTAGTGAATAGTTCATGATTGGAAAGACAGGTGAGTAGATTAGGAAACGAGCATGCAAATGTAGGGCAGGTTTGCTGGCTTAAAATAGAGATGAAGCAGAGTTGTTTGTGGTGAACAGAGATAGCTATTTAGACAAATCCTCCTGTCCCATGAGGGTAAGGACATACAGTATTCTAAAAATAGCCACCTATAGGCCAGTAGCTTTACAGATCTATCTTTGTACCTTAGGATTAAAGTGGTCATGTCCAGTATGGCCTTTTCTCATTGATGCAGGTCTCATTCGATTTTATTTTTATATGCTTATACTACTTACACGGTTTAGGTGCTAGGTATATATTATAGCAACACAGCTTGAATTTGATGACAAGAAGGTTGCAGAATTTTTTCCGTGTACTTTAGTTTAAAAACTTAGTTTTAAATTTAATTTTCACTTTGATAATTATACACAAATGTTACAAGAAAATGTACAGAAGACCCCCAGCCCCTTCTTCTAAGTCCCAGTTTGCCATAGTGTCAACTTTACACACCACCACAGTCCTATACCCTAAACAACAGAGTGGCATTGCATAAATCCAGAGGTAGTTATTTTTTATGACTCCCTGCTATTTGTGCGTGCGTGCGTGCGTGCGTGCGTGCGTGCGTGCGTGTGTGTGTGTGTGTGTGTGTGTGTGTGTCTATGCATTATATGCCTTGCTTACTTCTGTGATCTTGCCTACAGAGCACCACAATCAAGATGCGGATCAGTGGCTGGGAGCGTAGCTCAGTGGCTGACGACTTGCCCAGCATTTACATATGTAAAATAATAAAATGCTGTTCAACAGTACCAGCAACATAAAACGTCTTATACCATTTCTCCTTTATAGCAACCCCAGTAACTTTTCCCACCAAAAATTCAGTTTTATAGTTTGAGTTATTTGTAAGTCTGGTTTGATTAAGATTTTGCTTCTGAATTGGAAGTGCTGTAAAGTAATATAACAGAAACTGACAGGTGGTTAAAAGCTAGGTTTCCTGTGGAGTTAGTAAAAACCATGATGAGAAACAAGGGTGCCTTGGCCCCATTCCAGAGAAGTCTTGAAAGCCCTGGTTAGTCTAAAAGTGTAAGTTGCAAAAGGATGCACAGTATAGTATGATTTAGATAAAAAGATGTTTGTGTAAAAAATCAAAATACACATTAGTAAAGTTATATATAAATGAGAAGAATATACCACTTGAAGGTACTATTTAACCTGTAGGGAGAAAGGAGGAGTAGTCGAAGATGCATTCTGGTTTGTTTGTTTCTTTTTAATTCATTGAAATGGGGACTAGAGAGGTGGCTCAGTGGTTAAAAGCACTGGCTGCTCCTCCTGAGGACCCAACTCAATTCCCAGTTTACAACCGCCTATAACTCCACTTCCAGGATGCCTGGTGCACTCATATACACCCCCCACATACACATAATTAAAAATGAAATTATACCAGGACTACATAGAGAAACTCTGTCTCCAAAAATCAAAAATAAATAAATTAAGTTAATATTTAAATCTTTGAAATGGGTATGGAAAAGTTGAATATTTTATATTTACACACTTGGCATGTGGTATTTATATTATTTGCTGTACCACTTTATACAGAGGACCCAAGTTTGATTCCCTGCACCCACATGGTGGCTTATGGCCATTTAACTTTAGTTTCAGAGGATCCAACTCCCTCTTCTGACCTTTGTAGGCACCAGGGACACCCATAGTACATATGCATACCTGCAGGCAAAACATTCACCATACATGTAAAATAATATAAAAGTCTCCATATGTACAATGTATTACATAGTGTCTGGCATTTTTTCTTTTCTCCCCTTTAGTATATCTTACTTTTTATTTTTGTGCAAGAGTTGAAGGACAGCTAAACAGATTTTCTTTTAATATCATAAATGAATCTGGTGCTCCCTAAAGCTCAAGTTTCTGCCGCCATCATTAATTCTTTCCCCACTATATAATTTCCAGTGCTTACAGTCTGTCCTAGGCTGACAAGTGGTGGCATAGCCACTGTGCTGAGAGGCCCGGTGTGTGGTCTTCTGCACTTGTGAACGTCACATTTGTGGTTATATCTTCTTTTGTTTTGTTTTGTTTTCAGGTAGACTCTTCGGTAAGTAGTTGGCTTTGAACTTGCTACATAGGCCAGGTTGGCTTCAAACTTGAGGTGATCCTCCTGCCTCTGTCTCTTGCCTCTGCTTCCCAAGTGCCAAGATTATAGGCATGTGCTATCATACATGGTTTTTTCTTTTCTTTTTTTTTCTTTTTTTCTTTTTTTTCGAGACAGGGTTTCTTTGGGTAGCACTGGCTGTCCTAGAACTTGCTGTGTAGACCAGGCTGACCTGAGACTCACAGAGATCCTTCTGCCTCTGCCTCCCACGTGCTAGGATTAAAGGCGTGTGCCTCCACTGCCCAGCCATATGTGGTCTTTCCTATCTTGTTTTATGTGAATTGTTTTATCTTACTTAACTAGACTATAAGGTTCTTCAAGGGAGACTCCTGTGTTAATCTTACATATGCCATGTGCCACCACACAGTGAGATAGTAGTAGGTAAATATGTAATTATTTAACAATAATGTAATTATTTCCCTAGTGCTTTTCCCTTGGCATTTTAGATTTTACTTTGAAAATCCTTCTAGCTCATTGTCTACCAAAGATTCCAGAACTTCACTTTTAAAATATCATTATTGCCCAGAATTCTAGGCTGGAAATAGAAACATAGATTTATTAGGTATTGAGTGTTTGTGTTAGTAATGTGTACTCTCTCAGCCTTTAAAAGGATGATACTGGATGACTGGACTTGAATTGTAGGAGATGAAAGTGTAATGTCGAAGCTTCATAAAGAAATGGAGTGTGACCCCCACACACAACTTTCCTAGCTCTCATTAGTAAGGAAGATGATGTTAGTCGTGGCCAGTGGGGTTATTTCTCTAAGCCCAAAAGTAGCTAAGTAGCTGAGGCTCTTGAACTGATCCTTACCACGCCCACTCCCCAATGCTGGCCTTACAAGGGTGCGCTTCCGTGCCTGATCAAGTCTGTTGCTGTTAAATACAATTAAGGAGGTCAGCAATCTTCGTCTGGAAGTAAATGACAGAAGAATACAGTGCCCCATTATTACAGCGAAGAGTTCAGTGAGTTTGTGTCCTGTTTCACATACTGAAATTGACACCAGAAAGGTAAATGCAATGGTTTATTAGTTTCATCTTGGCTCTCTTTTAAACTAGAACTACAAGTTTCTTACAGTTTTTTAGTGTAACTCAGGTGCAAAGTAATGCTGAAAATAATTTAATAATAACAGTTGAAGTCCCGGACTTTTTTTTAGTGTCTGTAAGAATTGGATTGGATTCAGGTTTATAACATATAACCACTTCCCTGTTACTTCGCATCTTGCATCTGAACTATTTGTCCTTTTCTGCCTATATAGTTGTTGTTTGCACTTAGACCTGACTGATCTCTCAGGTTATTTTCATTCCAGCCCATGGCATAATGCTCTGATTTATGTATTAGGGAGTAGGAAGCTGGGAGACGGCTCAGGGGGTAACTACTTGCATAGCACTCCTGTAAAAGGCCAGGTTTGGTGGCTAGCACTTGTAACCCCTTGGGACATATGCACACACCCAGGGAAGCCAGAAGAGGGTGCTGGATCCCTTGGAACAATTGTGAACCTCCCTGTATGGGTACTGGGAACCAAACTTGGTCTTCTGAAAAGTATTCTTGACCACTGAGACATCCCTCCAGCCCTATTTATTCATTTACTTTTTTGAGATAGGGTCTTGCTGGCCAAAAACTTTCCCAATCATTCTGTCTTCTGCCTCAGCCTTCTCAGTGCTAGGATTATGCTAGGGTTACAGGTATAAACACAATTCATTACTAGAGGGAGAGATTTGGGGGGCAATGAGAATGTTTTGTATATTGGTTGTGTATACATGTGTAAAAAAATTGTCAGACACAGTAGTCTGTAAACATCAATAAATTTATTTTAAAAAGTAGTTCTGGAGGCTGTACTATAAAATTGATGCAGATTTCATGCAGATAACTTACTTTGGTTAAAATGAGGTTGTGGGATTGATAGACTACTGAGAAATTTAACTGAAAGTCTGAAAGAAAAAGACAAACAGCCCCTCTGCGTGGAGATAAGTAGATTGCTTTAGAAAGATAAAAGATTTTGTTATTTCAGTAACAAAAATAATAATGCACCTATTATATTAACAGTGGTCATTTTAATTGGTAGGATTAGAAGAGATTTGTGGTATATTTTGATGCTCCTTAATTAAAAAAATAGTTTTACATTCCTCTCTCTCTCTCTCTCTCTCTCTCTCTCTCTCTCTCTCTCTCTCTCTCTGTGTGTGTGTGTGTGTGTGTGTGTTTTATGTGGTGCTAGGATCAGACTCAGGGACTTGTACCTGCTAAGCAAGGGTTCTACTACTGAGCTGTATCCCCTGCCCAATATATAATATCTATGATTTTAAAAAATCCTTGGGAGCTGGAGAGATGGTTCAGCAGTTAAAATCTCTTACTGCTCGTGCACACACACACACACACACACACACACACACACACACACACACAGAGTGATATATTGTGTACCCTAATAAAATTTGCCTGATGATCAGAGAACAGAACAAGCCACTAGATTAAACATAGAGGCCAGGCAGTGGTGGCACACATCTTTAATCCTAGTACTTGCGAGGCAGAGATCTGTCTGGATCTCTGTGAGTTTCAAGCCACCCTGGAATGAGATTGACTCAGTCTAGGAGAGAAACAGAGCCAGACAGTGGTGGCACACATCTTTAATCCCAACACTTGAAATCATCACAGTTGAAATCAAGGCACCACCACATGAAGCCTTGGTTTTATTTCTCGAGACAGACTCTGAATGGCCTCGAGCTCACCAAGTGGCTATGCTAGCTGGGTAGTATGCCCCAGGAGTCCACCTGACTGCCTCCCCTGTACTGGGATTATGTGTGCCAACCTTTTCTGTGTGGGTTCTAAGTACTGGACTTGAGACCTTGTGCTTGGAAGGTACTGAACTGTCTCACTAGACCTGTGGTTTGCTTTCAATAAGTTCAAAATCTCAAACTCATTACCACCTCGAACTACTTGTAAGGATTCTGTCCTTAATTACAGCCTAAAAAGCGGGTGGGCCCTCTGTACATCCCTCTCTTTCCTTTCTGCTCCTCCCTCTCTCCCTCCCTCTCTCTCTCCCCTGCCCTCTCTCCCAATAAAGCTCTAAAAAGGTAACCATGGCTGTGATTCTTCCAACCAGCACTCTCCTCCACTGGCATGGCCACCATGAGCAGCGCGCTGTTTAACCAACACTACTTGATAATTTTCTAGTCTTACAGAAACAGTGAATTTCTTATCTTCTGACATCCAGCAATACTCAGATTCCAACTAGATTGAATATTAGGTGAATTCCAACTAGATTGAATATTACTAGTATTGCTGTTGATTGATTCACTTATAATGGAATGAAATGCAAGTCTAAAGTCATTTATTTCTGATTTATTAATAACTATATTGTTAAATAATTTTAAAAGGTATTTTGTAAAAATTCTTCTTATCCCTCTTCTCAGTTGCTTCCTTAAAGTGTAAAGCCCACCACTGTAGAACACCAGGGGTAAAAAACAACCTTTATTTATTTAGCTTATTGTAGAAAGTAATGTCTTCCCCTGCAAAGAGAAGTCAGAAAGTCTGTAAAAGGCATAAAGGAGTTGAGGTAAAGTTAGCAGTCTGGTCAGGGGGTGATTACAATCTAATTTGAGTGGATTTGCCTTTAGTCTGCATGAGCTCCCTCGAAGTTGCAGATCAGTTTGTAGAGTAGGGTCTTGAGTGTCTAGAACAGTGGTTCTCAACCTGTGGGTCACAGCCCTTTCCCAGGGGTCACATAGCAGATATCTGCACATCAGATATTTGCATTATGATTCATAACAGTAGCAAAACTATAGTTGTGAAGTAACAACAAAAATAATGTTATGATTGGGGTCACCACACATGAGGGACCGTATTAAAGCGTCTCAGCATCAGGAAGGTGGAGAGGTCTGAGGGTCTGAAGCTGCAGAACAGTGCTTGAGCTCGGGCGGCCTGCGCTGCACAGTGGGGGTTACTTTAGTTCAGTTTCTCTGTTATGCAAGTCTTAGTCTGTCCTGAGCATTTCATGCAGTTTGTAGCTTCTGTTTTCTTTCTCTGTCTCTACTTCTGATCATTCTTTAGTCAAACCAGGCATTTACCATTGAGAGCTGTACCCTTTCTTGATAGGTTGTAAATGCTTATCAAGCCTTCCATGATATAGATTGTGACCTCAAGCGCTGGCCCATTTCCTGTATAAAGACTCGTTCTGTTGTCTGGGTGACAGAGACAGCACAGCACCATTTAAGGTTCTGGAGATGACACATAGGGTGTCCCAGACAGAGTCTCAGACAAGAACTCGTATTTAGTTTGAAATAATCTTCCATATACCCCATAATCAGTTGGAGCTTCCTTTTCATTTATTCATCTGCTTGTTGTGTTTAGGGACAGCTTCTTTTGATAGCCAAGCAATTTAAAAAACTAGTAAAAAAAATATTATTTATATGTGTGTGTCCATGATGTGTGTGGAGGTCCAAACTTTGTGCAGGCAGTGCTCTTCTTCCACCGTTAAGTGTTTCTGAGATGGCTCTCAGCTCACCAGGCTTGAGTGTTCCTGAGATAGCTGTCAGCTCACCAGGCTTGTCCATCAAGCACCTTTACCTGCGAGCCAGCTATCACCAGTAATCTTTTAAAATTTGATTTGCATCGTTTACCTTTACAAGTATCTGAATAACTATTCTATATTTGGTGACGGGCAAGGGTAAAGGTCTTGATAGTGCCAACAATAAAGGAAGGTGTGGGGCCTGTGACAGTCTAGAATCGTGAACCACAGGGAAGAGAGCAAAAGAGACAAGAGATTGACAGTTCGATTGCCCTGTTGTTTTTCTCTCAAACTCTTAGAAAAGGGGAGGGGGAGTTAGGTTTATTTCACATGTCAACAAACAGATCCAGAGGAGACTGATTCTCTGAGAAAGGGAGGCAGTTAGGGGCAGTCACTCCTCAGGTGACAGGACAGGCACTCGTCACATACTGCTGCTACAGTAGTAGCAACTGTCAGCTTTTAGGTAGAAACTTGCAGTCTGGGCAAGAACTCCTGAGAGTGTAAACTAGAGAGTTGCTACAAGTTGCAAAGCTCCAGTGTCAGGTTAAGTCTAGTGGTTGCAGCTGCCTTTGACTTATTTTTTCTTATCTTGGGCCATGGATCTGAAGGATCTACTTGGGTCTTGATAATCTGTGATGCACATTTTGGTTTGGTGTTCTTACTTTATCTGTTCTATGAGTCATCATGTAGTACAGGTTGTGGTTTTAATTTAAAGAAGGCAGCCAGTGTTAGTTTCTTGTGTATGTGTGGTGTTGGGGTGCACCTCATGGTAGAGCTCATACTTCATACTTAGCATGCTTCAGGACTGTGCATCAGTCTGGTCCACTACTTGTAGCAGAACAGTGTATTTGTAAGCTGGGCATGCTGGTAATTCCTGCACTGTGCAGGCAGACGAGAGAATCAAAGCAGGGTTGAAGCCAGCCTAGCCTGTGTATTGAGTTTCAGGCTGTCCAAGGCTATGATATCATGAGACCCCCTAACATAAAAAACAATAAATATCGACCAACCAAACAAAACCAAACCCAAAAGTAAATATTCGTAATTATTGTACGGCTATGAAAAGAAAATTTTTACTTCAAGGATTGGCCAAAGGCCTGTATTAGCCAAGGGCCTGTAGTTTTTTCTCCTTTGCGAGTAGGGGTAGGCAGTACTGGGGATTGAACCCAGGGCTTCATCTACCACTGAACCACAGCCCTAGTCCTTTTACTTCCAGCGAACAGCCTTAGCACTGGCCCTGACCTCAGGCTTTCACAGAATTGTCCCACTCTCCATCTGTAGGTGGAATCTACTTTTCTTCCCCTGAACCTTTGTGGGTTTGAGAATGCTGGAACAGTCTGAGTTGGGAATGATGTGATGTGGCATGTGAGGCTACGGTATGACATACGTAGCTTCCTTCTGGCTTGCTCATTCTGGATGCTTGTCCTTGGAACTCAGTCACGTGAAAGGCCACATGCAGGTATTCTCATCAAACACCTGAACTGAGCTTCAGCCTACAAGCATACTGGATGAGTGAGCAGCATGCAGGTGATTCTAGCCTTGGGCCTACTAGTGCCCTGCTGAGAGAGACAGGCAGTCCTGCTGTGTCTTCTGATCCACAGTCTGTTGTCTGTGAGAGACAATAAGGTTTTAAGTTACAATAAGGTTAAGTGTTGGGGAACATTTTGTTAGGTTGCATTAGATAATTGACATATTTGACTTCTAGATATCCATCAAGGGGTAACAAATCAAAGATTTTGGTAAAGAGATTGCAAGGAAGTTAGCAGGGTGTGGTGGGCTAGGCCTAGATCTCAAGCTCTTGGGACACTCAGACAGGATTGTCTAGACTTCAAGGCTGGTCTGGACTACAGAGGGAGGTGCTGTTTCAAAAGCAACAGCAAACCAAGGATGTTCATAGCAATATAAATTTGTAACAATAAGTAAAAAAAATTTAAATAGTCTACCCAACAGTAAGAAAATGATTAGATAAATTATGATACACACTTTTCATAAAGAAAAATATCTATTTTCAAAAGGAAGGAAACTTTAATTCCTTTGTAATCAGTTTTGTTAAAACCAACTTCAAAGTGTATACACATGTTAATAAAGATGATTAAGAACGCCGGGCGGCGGTGGTGCACGCCTTTAATCCCAGCACTCGGGAGGCAGAGGCAGGCAGATCTCTGTGAGTTTGAGGCCAGCCTGGTCTACAGAGTGAGATCCAGGACAGACACCAAAAACTACACAGAGAAACTCTGTCTCGAAAAAACAGAAGGAAAAAAACAAAACAAAACAAAACAAAAAACCGGGCGGTGGTGGCGCACGCCTTTAATCCCAGCACTCGGGAGGCAGAGGCAGGCGGATCTCTGTGAGTTCGAGGCCAGCCTGGTCTCCCAAGCGAATTCCAGGAAAGGCGCAAAGCTACACAGAGAAACCCTGTCTCGAAAAACCAAAAAAAAAAAAAATAAAAAAACAACAAATGTAGGTCTGGGGAATGTAGCTAATCAATAGAGATTTGCTTAGCAGGAGCAAGGCCTTAGATTGATCCCCAGCACTGCCAAAATCCACAACAAACAACAAGTGAAAAAGAGGAGGGTACAAGGTGACCTGATATATGATAGCTGGGATGCATTTAACTAACAAGTTTATCCATACAGCCATGCTTCAGCTCAGAGCAGTCTGCATGTAGTGTGTGTGTTCTTAGTGGAAACTTCTTCAGGAGATCGCCCTAATTATCTAACTTTGAAAATCATGGCTTCAGATTTCACAAGACCTTCCTTTTTAGACCAGTTTGATTTTGAACAACTAAAAGAACTGCAGATTGTCCAGAGCACACAGTGTTAGAAGTGCCAGCCCCTCTCCGCTGCATTCAATCTAAGTACTCCCTGAACCTATTTTCTCCAACCCTGACTCTGTTTTTTTTTAAAGATTTATTTATTATGTATACAGTGTTCTGCCTCCATGTACACCTGCACACCCAAAGAGGACACCAGATCTCATTATAGATGGTTCTGAGCCACCATGTGGTGGCTGGAAATTGAACTCAGGACCTCTGGAAGAGCAACCAGTGCTCTTAACTGCTAAGCCAACTCTCCAGCCCGACTCTGATTCTTTTTAGCTTTTTAAATGTTGAAACTCAAACTCCAGGGCCCCACACATGCTCCACCAAGCCTCTTGGATCTGTGTTGAGCTTCTTGACTCTTAACAGCTTTTATGATCATATAGGAACTTAAAAGAATAGCTTTGCTAAAAAGCACCAACCCTTCACTTGTAGGTGCACAGTTGGTGACTAAAGCCAGAACAAAGTGTTGGCATCTCTGACTTCATTTGGTATGTCTCTTGTTTTCTTAAACTTCAGGTCAGATTCCTGCTCAGCTCTGCACATAGACATACTGATTACTTAAGGAGTGTATATCTAAAAACTACTAATATAAAATTCATTAGCCTTAAATTTACCTAACCTCTCTATAAAATACAAGACTGGAGACACAGGCATTCAAGATACTTTTTTTTTAATTCCAGAATTTTATAGGCAGATCACACTGTGATGACATTACCCCACTAAGTGGGAGCAGTTACCCCATGAAGGGAACTGAGGCTGCTCTCTTATGTAAGAATGATCTCACAGTGAGAACTCTATTGCCCTCCTCAAGCAGTAAAGACCTCCTTGTAGCCAGCGGAACCTTGCAGGATAGACCAAGATAATGACCAACCAGACCACCCTGATCAAGATTGCCTGTGTTAACAGCTATGCTGGGTCCCTCTTCCTCATTTCTATAAGACCCCTTCCTAATGTGGCCCCACGGAATGGAGCTCTTTCCTGCCTTTCACCACTAATCTGTCTCAAGTTGACATTTTGGGACAGGTGGCCAGACCTACTTTGTTATAAACCTTCAAGTCAGGGCCTTTGTCCTAAACGCCTATACAAATTTTTCATTTAAATAGAGCCCCTTTACATTATTATTATTATTATTGTTATTATTATTATTATTATTATTATTTTCTATCTTAGCCCACTGTTAATATAAAACCCATCTCTCACCTCAAAGGAAATAAGAGATAGTTGATTCTGAGCCAAATATGAGTGATCAAGGCCCAGGAATAAAGATCCAGATTGCTTCTGTATTATTTTCTCATTGCTGTGACCAGTTATCTGCCAAGTATCAACTTAAGAAGGAAGGATTTATTTTGGCTCCCAGTTGGAGGATGCAGTGTGCCACAGCAGGGAAGATGTGGCAGCAGGAGCTGTGGCAGAGGTGCTGGCAGCCGGTCCCATTGTGCCCAGTCGGGGAGCAGAGAGAGAGAGGCCAGGGATGGCAGCTTTCGGACCTTGGGTGTAAGCCTCCACCATCTCCTCACTCCCCAGTGGATGGACGGTGCTGCTGTGTTCTGCTGGTGGCTCTGGCGTCAGTTTGGCCTCCTCCTCCTGCTGCAGCTGTCGTAGACTCTGTGCCCTTTGTGGCTGAACTGGGAAACACTTCTCTAGGTGGTTGTTTTTAGCAGGGAACCCCTTCAGCTGCTGTCCTAGTTCAGCCTCTTCTTTCAAAAGATTTTCTGTTTTTATAAGCTAGGCTGTTGAGTATCTTTCCTGTTGTCCCAGTGCGAACTGTAAGTAAGGTTCCTCTTTCGTGATGCTAATCTCTTACAGTAATTACAGCTGCTTTGTGTGCACCACCTTGTCTGCAACTTTAAACATGCCCATGCTCCTTCCTCAGCAGACAGTGCATTTTTTATGTTTCTGCTCTCACTGTAGATCTAAGAACAGTAAGCCGTAACCATGCCATAGCCTGGATGTTAAACTCTCTTGGAATATCCTCTACTAGAAAATTCTTAGTATATTACCTTAAAAAAATCTATTTATTTTCTATTATTTTGTGTGTATAGGCATTTCACCTTCATGTTTATATGTTCACATGCATTCCTGGTGCCCTTGGTGGTCAGATGAAGGCATCAGATCCTTCTTGGAGTTATAGACAGTTGTGAACCACCATGTGGATGCTGGGAATTGAACCCAGGTCCTCTGCAAGAAGCAGCAGGTGTTCTTAACTGCTGAGACATCTATCCAACCCCAGTATATTACCTTTTAATTCATCCTCACTCAAAGTTTTCAGGACACAGGATGAAAGCACCCAGATTTTTTCCCCCTTCAGAATGTACTGTGAATGGCCTCTAACCCTGTGCCAGTTCTTAGTCAAGTCCTTGTTTCTCTTTGAGAACTCAAGAGCTGAGACATTACTAGCTACATTTCTATCAATATTCTGGTTTTCCATATTCCATATTAAAGCTCAGCATACAGCACTCTAGTGTCTCTGTAGCTTATGGCTCCAAACTCTTCTAAATTCCTCTTGCAAACCACTTCTGAGGTCTAAGAACCCCATGGCCAAGTAGTCATAGTAATAGCCCCACTTCTCAGTACCAATTTTCACATAGTCAGGATTCTATAGAAGAACAAAGCCAATAAAATAGGTACATATATTATAAAAGGAGATCTGTTAGGTTGACTTATATAATAGGGGCCAGTGGTGGTCATCTGGGAACTCAGTAGCTGCTCAGTCCATGAAGCTAGATGCCTTAGCAGTACCCATGGAAGAGACAGTGCTGGGAAGCTGAGGACACTAGAATCTGGTGGCCACAGTAGCAATAGATGCTCCGCTTGGGAAGACATGAAGGTGGGCAAGCCTGGTGCAGACTACCTTTTCCTTGGGCCACTTTATCCTGAGTTTCCTGTTGGAGAGTGCCACTGACTTTGAGGATGGGTTGTACCCCCTCAGCCTTCTCTGGAAGCACCTCCACAGATACACTGAGAGGTCTGTCTTCTATGTGATTTTAAGTCTTGTCAAACTGACAAGATTAACCTTCACACTCTGAATAATGTGTTCACGTGGAAGAGGTTATGTGGACTTTCTATAGTTGCAAAAGAAAACAGTCAGAAACCAAGGCATCAAGGTAGCAGTCTGCAACAAAATTATAGGTCTTAGATGTCATCTGAATGAAAGTCTTAGCTTTGGGGTTGGTGGAAGCTAGCAGCTTGCTAAATTAATGCAGCCCAAAGGTTTTACCTGATAGTTCAAAGTTATGTTAGGTCAAACACTAAAAATGGGCACTAAATGGCTATAAGGTCCTATATTGCCCAGTTTGGCTTTGAACTCTCTTTATATCTGAGGATGACCTCGAACTTCTGTCCCAATTGCCTCTATATTCCAGGCAATGGGATTACAAATGGGAGCCACCAAGCCTGTTTTATGTGATACTGGGGATTGAACCCAGGGCTTTGTCTATTCAAGGGAAGTACTCCACCAACTCAGCTACATCTTCAGTCATCTACTTTATTAAAACATATATATTTGTTGCAGCCATTCATTTATATTCTCTCTCTCTCTCTCTCTCTCTCTCTCTCTCTGTGCGTGCATGCGTGCATGCATGCGTGTATGACATAAATGTACAGACTTGGGATATGGCTTGAACTGTGACTGTTTTAAAATTAAAATTACCAATTCTGATACACAGTGTCTTAGAATGTTTTTCACATTATTTTAATACTATGAAGTTATTGGGTTCATTTATCTATCTATCTATCTATCTATCTATCTATCTATCTATCTATCTATCTATCTATTTTGGTTTTTCAAGACAGGGTTTTTCTGTGTAGTTTTGGTGCCTGTCCTGAATCTCACTCTATAGACCAGGCTGGCCTTGAACTCACTGAGATCCGCCTGACTCTGCCTCCAGAGTGCTGGGATTAAAGGCATGCACCACTGCCACCTGGTCTAGTTTATTTTTAAAAGTATGTTTGTGATTGTTATCTGTGCCTTTAAAATTTTTAAATTATTTTTTGTCTTTTTAGCTGTCCCCTTTCCTCCAACCCAACGGCTAACTTTGAAGGAAGTATTTGAGAATGGGAAACCTAAATCAGATGTTTTGAAAAACCATTTGGTAAAAGAAGGCCGGGTGGAAGAGGAGGTAGCCTTAAAGATAATCAATGATGGGGCTGCTATCCTGAGGCAAGAGAAGACTATGATAGAAGTGGATGCTCCAATCACAGGTATGAAATGCTTTTGCATGGTGGCCCTTAGATTTGCACTAATTTTGAGAAATGACCTCAAAAATGAGTGAGATAAATATTTCTAGGAATTTTGAAGCAATCTCAAGATTGGTTAGAATGACTTTTGTTCCTTAAAAAACAACATAAGGGGCTCAAGCTTGATGGTTAAGATCACATACTACTCTTGCAGAGGACCAGATTTTCCTTCTGAGTGTCTGGCCTGTGGTTCACAACCATTGTAACTCCAGCTATAGGGAAAATCCCACACCTTTGGCTTCTGTGGACACCTGCACTCATACACATACCCATGCACAGACAGAAAGATACACACACACACACACACACACACACACACACACACACACTTAAAAATTAAGTACACTATTAACTGTAATATCTCTAGGAGGGGTGTTTAGTACTGATTGAGTAACTAATTATACAGAAGTCCAGTCAAAAGCCAAAGTGATTGAATTAAAAGTTAAACTTGGTCCCTGTTGCTCTAATGTCCTTTTCCTTCTAATTCATAATTTTCACGTCATGTCTTTCTTCCCTAGTGTGTGGTGATATTCATGGACAATTCTTTGACCTGATGAAGTTGTTTGAAGTTGGGGGATCACCTAGTAATACTCGCTACCTCTTTCTGGGTGACTATGTGGACAGAGGCTATTTCAGTATAGAGGTAAAATTAACCTGGCTCTGCTGCTCCTATCGTATCACCTTCTACTGAGATCTGCTCTCCATCCTTCACAGATGAGATTAAGATCTGAATACTGGTAGAATTTGTCCACTTTGTTATGTTTGACTTTTAACTAATAGAGAAATGTCTTATTTTATTTGAAAAACAATCTTTTTTTTAACCTGTAGAAAACCTGTCATATGGAAGGCTGTATTAAGCTAATTTTGAAAGTATTTGCTGAATTTTCCTTGTTGAAGATGCTGTCTGGGCGATATAGAAGGGACAGACATAGCTTTTCACTCTAAACAGTGTCTGGTTAGCTAATCTTAACTAGAAGACTGCAGCTGACTCTTAGGTGAACTTCCTGTGAGAACTCGGCATCGGGGAGCTCTCTACAGGAGGGAATTCTGGTCCTGTTGCACGTGGCGGACAATAACATTCACCAGAAGGCAAAACATGAAGCGGAGCTAATAAAAACTGACAGTTCCTTTATATATTTTAAGAAATAGATGATGGAAACATGAGTAGAATTAAAAACAAATCTATGCTTTTGTGTGTAAACATGAACTTACTTTGGGACCTAATTAATGCTTGAGTGCCATGCAGTTACAGCACATTCATGTTTCATTTGTATCGTGGGTTTACATCCACAAGGAAGGGATCCTTTTTGAAGAAGTCATCATCATCAAGTTTGTAATATGCCCCAGAAAAACCATGAGATGGCAAATTCTGTAGTGTTTTAGTGACTTTAGGCTGTGTGCTCTTCACAGCACGAGAGTTTCACTGTACTAGTTTGCTCCTGGTAGAGAAAGGTTTTCTTCTCATAGCATTGTTCTTAAATGAAACTCATCTGTCTTACCCAGTGTTCCAAGAAGAGTCAGTTCTGAAGTCCCAGGAAGAATGAGCAATAAAATATTTTCATTTTACTCTTCAGTTAAATGGCAGTGTAGGGAGCTAGGGATGCAATTTAGTGACATGGTGCTTGCCTAGCACGCACAAGGCCCTGAGTTTAATTCTCAGGTCTGCAAAAGAGGGTGGGAGTAGACATTCTAAGTTCAGTTTTATGTGCTACTGCCTCAAATTCCTTTAGTGTCAGATTGAGAAGGACAAGGGTTGACGCTATAGGTTAAGACAGTAAATCCACCTTACTGCTGTGCCTTGTCCTGCTGTTCAGTGGCACTCATGGATGTCCTCTAGGTCCTGGGTGAGTGGAGGTCATGCTTCTAGACTTTGTCATTGAAAGCTTTCCCCATGGTCAGCACATCATCTCAGTAGGGAGTGGCCAAAAGATTTTATTTACTTTTATTTTATGTGTATAAATGTTGCCTAAATGTATTTAAGTACATGCCTGGTGCCCAAGGAGGTCAGAAGACAGCATGAGATGCCTGGAACTGGAGTTGTAGGAGAATGTGAACCTCCATATGTGGGTCCTGGAAACTGCACTCGGGTCCTCTACAAGAGCAATAAATGCTCTTAACTGCTGAGTCATCTCTCCAGCCACTACCCCCTCCCAGTTTTTTGAGATAGCATCTCATATAGCCAAAGCCCCAAACTTGTTATGTAGCTAAGGCTAACCTTGAACTCCTGATGTGCCTGTCTCCACCTCCCAAGTGCTGGGAGGGAGTATAAGCATAAACCACTATGTAGTTTTTAGTTTTGAGGGCTGGAAAAATGGCTTAGTGGTTAAGAGCTTGTACTGCTCTTGCAGAGGACCAGAGTTCTGTTCCGAGCACCTATATCAGATGGTTCACAACTGCCTGTAACTCCAACTCCAAGAATTTTAACACCTTACATGCGCATACCATACCCTGATGCATGTACACATAATTAAAATGTTTTAATTTTTTATTTTATTTAAAAAATTTTAATTGGTGTGAGAGAGAGAGGGGATGGGGGTGGGGAGATTATGCCGCTTGTGTACAAGTGCCTGTGGGGCAGAGGAGGGTTTCAGATTCCCTTGGAGCTAGAGTTACAGGCAGTTTTGAGCTGCAAGATGAGGGAGTTGGATAGTGAACTCAGGTCCTCTGAAGAGCAGCTCACACTCTGACCTGCTGAGCATCTCTCCAGCCATTGTCTTTTTATTTTTCATTTTTCTTCGGGAGCTGGAGAGGAAATCCAGTCCCTCACACACCACTGTTAGCTACTGTACTACTGAGCTATTTATTCCCTTGCCCTCAACTTTTTGTTGGTTGTTGCAATCCTTTATATGTATTTTTTTTAATATTCTGTCCTTTTTAATTTAATTTATTTATTTTATGAGTATGAGTGTTTTGCCTGTAGGTATGTCTGTATGTTATGTGAGGGCAAATGCCCACAGAAGTCAGAAGAGGAAGTCAGACCCCTGGGACTGGAGTTACAGGTGGCTGTAAGCCACTGTGGGGAGGCTAGAACCGAATCTGGGTCCTCTGCCAGATAAGCAAGTGCTTAACTGCTGAGCTGTCTTTCCAGCCCCTTGTATGCATTTTTAAAAAGAAAATTAGGACTACCACGGGTATTCCTTTTGTAATCTTTTCCATTCAACATCATATTAAAAGCATTTTTGTCATTAATTTTTCTACAAAGGTGTATAATTAGTGGCATAAATGCCATAATTTATTTTTACCGTTCCTTTAGTGTTGGGTAAATAGGCTTATAGACGGTTGCTTAGCACCCTTTCCTCCTCTTCCCTTAGTAACAAAAGCCCTGTTTTGTTTCAGAAAGTAGGACTGGGATTGCAAGGGAAATTTCAGACTCAAGAAGGAAGGCTTTTATCCCAAGCCAGGGAC
>CABHPQ010153776.1:0-13778 GCA_902168405.1 Peromyscus aztecus
AGACCAGAGACCGCAATGAAGAAGTTAGGACAGAAGTGGAAAACGGTGAGGTTCTAAAAGGCAGGTGTGGAGAATGAGCGGAGGATTGGAGACTCTAAACACTTGTAGCCATCGAAGTACAGTTATGAATCAGGAAAATAAGTCCATCCTCCTCAGGATCAGCATAGAGAATTTGTAAACCAGCCTGAGTGCACAAATTCTACACATGGAAAGGCCGTATTTTAACTTAGTAGAAAATGTATGGAATGTTTAAGAAAAGGTGTCATTTAGACACGTATGTTTGTTTTCTACTTAACAAATAACAACAACCTTGCAGTTTGGGCTATTTAAGTATATTTGTGGTTCTATAGGTCAGAAATCTAATCAAGGAGTTAGTGGTTCATTCCTCACTGGATCTTCCAGGTAAGCATCCATTTCCATGACTTTTCTGGTTTCTAAAAGCTCCCGTCATCCCTTGGGCCTTGGCCCCTCTTCCGGCTCCAGCGCTGACAGCATTGCATTGAGCCAATCTTCCTGTTGTCACATTTCTGTGACCAAGGCCAGCATAGGAGCTCTACTTCTGTGGACTCATAATTAGGTTGCCCCTCCTCAGGTAATTCTGAACAATCTCCTCATCCTTAAATACAACTTTAACCACATCTGGAAAAATTCCTCATATCAAGTAAGATAACAAGTCCATAGGCCTGGGGTCTGAGGCGTTGACAGCTTAGTAGCCCTGTTAGTTTGTCCATGAATGAACTAAAACAAACAAACACATCAGTTTAGAGCCCTTCCTTACATTATAAAGAATAAATTGATGATGATTCAAGTTTCTTAACATAGATGTTAACAAAACTACCAAGACAAGAAAAAAATACTGAAAACCTTTTTTATGATAATACCCATAATAGTTAAAGTATCCTCAGCATATAAGAGACAAAAAAAACTAGTTAGAAAAAATGGACAAAAGATAAAACAGATGATCTAGAGAAGAAATAAATGTAACCAATAAACAGGAGGGGAGTTAAATTTCAGCTCTCATGGAATATAATTAAGAATTCATACAGATACAGTAGGTCTTTAAATAATAGCAAGAGGTTCATGAAATATATTCAGAATAATAGTTCCCTTGGGGCTGAGGTAGAGAGGAACTTTAATTGGAAACATTAATATTATTGGTAAATATTTTTGTTTCTCAAATGGAGTAATAAACTCAGAGATGTCCATTGTAATTTTAAATGGCATGAATATGTGTTATAGTTAGTTTGTCACATTGACATAAGCCAGAGTCACCTGGAAAGAGAGTCTCTGTGAGAATCGTCTACGTCAGGCTGGACTGTGGGAGTGTCTGTGTGTGGCGGCTTATCTTGATGGCAGTAATCGCGTCAGGAAGAGCTGCCCACTGCGGGCAGCAACATTCCCTGGGCAGAGGATCCTGGACTGTAACAGTGGAAAAAGTGAGCTCCGCTCTAGCATGCGTGATTTGCAGTTCTCTGTGCTTGACTGTGGATGTAATGTAACTAGCTGCTTCCAGCCCCCTCCGCTTGGCCTTCCTCACCGTGGTCTGACAGACCGTGAGTCTGTCACAACCTCCTCCTCCCACCTTGAGCTGCCCATAGTGAACCGTTGCTAAAATAAACCCTTCTCCCTTAAGTTGCTTTTGTCAGGATATTTTATCACAGCAACAAGAAAGTAAACGGAGACAATACAAATATTTTATTTATTTTTCTTTATGTATTCAAAGTTTGATGTCTCTAAATGGAAAAACAGGTTTTAAAGCTCATTTTGAAATTTCTACTTACTAGGAATAATTTAAACATACAGAAAAGTTGCAGAAGGATGAAAAAGAAATCTCATAGATTTAATGGTGTAATAATGTTCTTTTGGGGGGAAAAATCCATTCCTGGTTCATGTGTTGTACCCAGGTGACATATTTTTCTAGCCTCCTTTACTTTCAATACCAACATGAAGTCCGTTAAGACTAAAGGGAGTTTTCTCTAGGAGCTCAGAGAAGCCAGGGACTACCCTCACTGGACTCAGAGAGCGAGCTTTCGGAGTTTTAAGGAGGTGAGCTGGCTTGACGAGGAGGACTGTATGAGGAAGGGAGGAAAACCAGCTGATGGACATGGGGGAACTGGAGAAGATGAGCCGGAACGGTGACAATGCCACCATGGTCGAGAATCAAGGACACTACCACACAACAGCGGTCAAGGCCTCGTTCGGGTCTTCTTTGTTTTAGGTTTCACAGATGCCACCCAAAGCTAAAGGGCCATTTCCACCACGTTGCTCAGTTAAGTGCACAAGGAGTTCACACCAATCAAAGTCAGGACAAATCACCACCACCTTCACTTTCGAATCTTGTCATCTCTGGATGTTGGTGGCAAGGTTTTACAAATGAAAACTTTGAAGTTTCGTTTCAAGATTATGAAAGCAGTACCATGTTTTGCTGCAGACATCAGTTCCTCTGGTGTCTCTGGAAACAACAGAACCAGCGGCAAGCCTTTGTAACAGGAAGGTCCTGATGCACTTGGTTTCATACAGATGCAGTTTACCCTAACTGACTCCTCACTCCTCACTGTCAGAGCTAATCATGTTGTTAAGGCCTGAACCCTGAACTTGCAGACACTTTCATTAGGCTTACAGCTTTCTATCTCATGAATTTATCTTCTCCAACTTTGAACTTCATGTTAAAGCCAAAATTGCTTCCTCCTACCAATGTTTCCATGCCCACATACTCCCTCTAACACGGCAAGTGACTCATTTGCAGAATTTACATTACTAAAAATTTAGTTTCAAACCTTCATCCAAATAGTGGTCCCTTCTTTTTTCTTTTTCTGTAGGTTCGTGTGTGTGTGTGTGTGTGTGTGTGTGTGTGTGTGTCTGTGTGTGTGTCTGTGTGTGTGTGTGTGTACATGTATGCACAAATATGTAGCGGTCAGAGAACAACCTCAGGAGTCATTCCTCAGGAATCACCCAGTTTGGTTTTTCCTTTTTTGTTGTTTCTTGTTTTTGTTTTTTTGAGGCAAGGTCTCTCATTGGCCAAGGGCTCTCCCATTCAGTTAGGCTGGCTCATCACAGGACCCACCCCCACCCTCCAGGGATCTATCTGTCTATACTTCCCCAGCACTAGCTCGCCACACGATTTTTTACATGGTACCCCATATCCAAGAAGAAATGTTGCATGGATAAAAACAGCTCTGTGAGGGGCTGACCTGTCATCGTCTCAGGACCCACGTTTCTGTGATAGGAACTACCTCTTCTGGCGCTGGCACCAGAAGACAGCGTGTTCGCTTCCTCCGTAGCGGCTCCTCTAGTATTCCTTACTCGGAATAACAGAAATGGTGTACAGAGCAAACAGGGCCAGCTTCTTTGTCCGTTCCTCTTTCCCTTCTTCCTTTCTTTATCAAATGAAATCAAGGTGCTAGATGCTTACACGTTAGATTCACAGCAATAAAGAGTCTGTCTGCTTCAAAGGCTTAGACAGATGAGGGTTTGGGGGGCAGGGTGAATCCATAGCTTTTCCATCCTTTTTTGCCTCTTAACCAAGATTCCAACTCTTGCCTGTCTGATTCTCTCAACCACTAGATTATGAAAAACTAGATCTTTGAAAGGAGAAAGGGAAGAAAAGTCTTCATATATACTCATTTTACTTGGGAATAAAATGGTGCCCCACAATTTGGAATTAGAGAAAGGGATGCTTCGTTGTAACAATGAAGGTTATTAAGGACAGGGACAAGTTGGTCACAGCACTCCTCCGTGCCTGTCATCACAGTAGCATTGCCAGTCTCCCTCCAGTTGGTAACTGCTGGTCAAATCCTTTCATGTGGACCCTTACACACGTAAGAATAAATATTAGAATATCTTCAAATCTGTTTGATAACAGGTCTATAAAAAGCAATAACCAGAGGAGGGGCAGACTATCTCAAAACTCTGAAAAGATCCATTCAAAGCTACTCTACTGAAAATGCACTGACTTACCCAAAGTAATAAAGAAGTATATATAAAATTCAATAGTCATCGGTATAAAAGGCCATAATACTTGAGACGTAAGACTGTGTTGATCATGTTAAGTTAAACTGATAACCCAAGCCAGGGAAGTGGCACAAGGCTAAACTCGCGCCTATGATTCTTCTGGTTAATAAGTCTATAAATGTTTAACACAATGAATAAAGGCAGTATGCATTACAGCAGCTTTGTTTGGCTGCATTTGGGCAAACAAGAGCTCAAGGTTCCCTTGACGTCTTCCTCACTGTTCCAGCACTGGTTCTGTCTCCTCTTGAGCCTGAGTTCCTCCTGATGCCGTGGCTACGTCTTCAGCCAAGGCTTTCATCTCATGCTGAGGCAGTGAGAGGAAAGAGAGCCAGGATGAACACGAGGAGCCAGCGTGACACCACGTCAGCTCCTGCCCTGACACACCGGAAAGGCCATGGCGTCCCTCCAGACGCGGAGGGACATACCTGAAGAAACGGAAGGGAAAAGGCAGACGCAGAGCAGCTGAGAGCATGAACTTTGACCTTTAGCTGATTTGGGTTTCGCTTCTGGCGGACTTTGGACAAGCTCACTAATCCTGCTTAGCTTCGGTTCCCTTCGGTAGTAAATGAAGATAACCGTGGTACTATCTTCTAGAGTTTATTATGTCACATTCGATAATATATGCAAACACTCCACAGACAGTGAGCATTCAGAAAGCCAGCTAATAATGCATCACTGATGCTATCAATATAAAAATATGTTTGTTTAAAAAACACAATGTAGCTTTAGTATCGAGTGAGTGCTTCCACATCCTTTATTATTCAGTAATGACCTTGAGCCCAAAAAGGCTGTATTGGCATCAGCTTGTCAGCTGAGGAGAGTCGGGTGTTGGAAAAAATGGTAATGTCTGTCTTTGATGACCAGAGCTGTTTCGTTTGGTCCCTCTCTGTCTCTCTGTCTCTGTCTGTCTACCCCTGCCCTGCCCCTCTCCGTTCTGTCTACCTCTCTCTTCGCTATTTCTCCCTCCTCTCTTATTTTATTATTTTTTTCTTCATCCCTCCCTCCTCTCCCCTCACTTTTTTCTTATTTATTTTTATGTGTGTATGACATGGGGGCACCCATTTGGCACAGCACACACGTAGAGGTCAGAGGACAAGCTCGGTTGTCAGTCCTCACCTTCCACCTTGTTCAAGGCACAGTCTCTTGCTCAGTCTGGCTGGCGCATTAGCTCCAGGAGACCCTCCTGACTCAGCCGCCATCCCAAAGTAGATGGGGTAAAATCTCACGCCGCAGCATCCAGCTTTACCTGCGTTCCGGGGAGCTGAACTCTTGCCCTTATGCTCCCTTTAGCTACTGAGCCTCTTACAGACACTAGGGAGGTGTCCTGTCGCTGAGCTACATACACATGCTAGCCAAATCATACTTGTTGTTATGTTTAGTTTTGTGGCAGGATCTCACTGCTTCGCCCATGCTGGTCTTAAACCGGTAGGTTCAAGAGATCCTCCTGCCTCAGCCTCCCAAGTAGCTGAGACTAAAAAGCACATTCTATTACATGCAGTACAAGATTTACTTTTCCCATAATTTAGGAGGTTGAGATAAGAGGAATTGCCATGAGACTAGCCTGGGATACATAGCAAATTGAAGCCAGCAAGGACTATATATAGGCAAATGGATATTTGAGGTTGGATCCTACACAGAAGTCTGGGCTAGAGATACACATTTTGAACTAATTTCTATGGAGGTATATTCAAACCTAAGTATAGTTCTCAGTGTTGGTCCCAATTGTTTGGTTGTTTGGGGTGTGTGTGTGTGTGTGTGTGTGTGTGTGTGTGTGTGTGTGACACTAAAGATTGAACCCAAAACATGCTAGGTCTGTGTTCTACCACTGAACTGTATCCTGAGCTCTCTTTTTACTTTTGACTTTGACACAAAGTATCACTAAGTTGACAGTCTGACTTTGAATTCATTTTGCAGCCCAGGCAGGCCTTGAACTTACAATTCTCCTTCTCTGACCTCGGGAGGAGTGGGGTTCCCATGCCTGGGTCACTAGACCCAGCTTTGGTAGTCCATTTTCAAAGCTTCTCAGGAGATTCGAATGTGTAGCGGAGGTAGAGAAACAATATTCAAGGGAGTGAAATAGTGTCACTATTTAGAGACTCAGAAGAGGAAGGGTGTTGTGAGAGCCAAGGTTACATTTTAAGTTTTAATTTCTATGCCTTAGAGAACCATGAAACAAAATGCCTCTGATCTGCAAGCCCCTTGCCCAAGGACAGATACTTCCTGAAATGCTGGAGGCTATTGTTTAAGGGAGATGACAAGCCACATGTTTTCACTCCCCTAAACAAGTTTGTTTGGCCCATCTGCATCAGATGTGCTTGATCACGTGTGGGCGGGAGGTATGTATACAGGAAATACATCAGGATGTATGCTTGCCCCTGATTGGACCTGGTGGGAAATGCAATGGATTATGGGTTTTTCTTCTTAAGCCTTTGCCATACTTGATTCTGGGCCATTTCCCAGGAACCTGGATATGGACCTGGCTGGAGCCCGTCCACCTGGCCAGTATTTAATTAAATAAGCTTGCTTCAAATTAGTTTTAAACTGTGGTAGTGGTCTTGATCGGTGGGATTAACATTTTCTGGAGTCCCCCAGTGAGATTCAGACCACCCACCTAAGTGTTAAAGCTGGACCTTTACTACAGAATTCTGGGGCTAAGGGGTTGGTTGCTTCAGGAGGATTGTGCCTTGAGATGCTTCAAGATTCTGAGGCTGCCTTCAGTGAATTCCATGCTGAGAAATGCAGCAAGCATCTATGGGGGCCTCCTGGTGAGTCATAGTCTGGTTTTGTTCTGTGGGATCCTTATCTGGGACATGGAGGAGGTTCAAAGGGACTCTGATATTCTCCAGTCCAGGGCATATAGTGTGAGACATCGCCTGGCCATCTGTTTCTGGTCAGAAAGTTTTGTTTGTCTTGTTGCAAAGTGTTGTTCATCTATTTCTAGAGAAAGCTGTATCTGCTTGTTTTGTTGGTAACTTTTGTTGCGTTGTTTGTCTTGTTGGAAACTTTAGTCTTTGTTTCTCACTAGAGCTGTGGCTCCCTGTTTTGTTGGTAAGTTTTGTCTGTGTCTTCTGGTGTGTCCACAAGTTTTGTTGCAAGCATGGAACTGAGACAGAAATAGATCAGAATTTTTTTTGCTGTCTCTGCTACTGACAGCAGCCAGTCACCTCCGCTGCCACGACTGCATTTATGGCCGGGGCTCAGAATTTATCTCTGGTCACTAGATTTGGGTTAGTAGGAGTTCAGATGTCTTTTGGGTATGGATAACATTAAAATTGTTTTATGCTATTCTTCTTTATTGGAAAGCTGGCTCTAGAGTTGGATTCTGGCTCTCCCTTCACTAGACCCAGGCATATTTTAAAGTTTTCTTTGTGTCCTGTGTCAATCTGAGTCACCTGACAGAGGGAAGATGGGGGAAGAAAAGCAGAACAGCCAAAAAATTAGACTTGGTTTATGCGAACATTCTGTACCTTGAGATTTATAAGCTTATTTTTTTGGATATGGTTTAAAAAAATCTGAAAAATTTAAAAAAAAAAAAAAAAAAATTAAAAGTAGTAGTGCCGGGAGTTGATAGTTAAAAATCTATGCATGGATAATTTTAAAGGAACCATGTGGCATGATTCCATTTTGGATTCCCACCATCTTTAGGCAGCCACGTGTCTGTCAACCATCTTTGCTAGGGTTGGAGAAGAGAGATGTCATGTGACTTCACCACCATCGTGGTTAAAGGTAACCATATGGAGTGGACCTACCAAGGGGCAACAACCAGTCTCCAAGGTATTTTGGATTAGGATTGATTTTTGTATGATAACCCATGTCCTAGCCTGAAAACAAGATTTATGAAAGATAGGATTTTTTAAGAGTCACCCAGGTGATAATGGTTTTAAAGACATGAAGGGATCATAGGGAACAGCTAAGGTTTGCAAATGTGTGTCAGGGCTAGTTTCTAAAGAAAGCCCAGTTGCAATGGTGGACCTTAGCAGTTTTGGAAATGCCAGTGCCATGTGACAGTCACCAGAAGCACCAGCCACAATGAAATGGAGCAGACTAAAATCTAGAAGGCACACTATGTATCTGCTGCCTAGGGTGAGGCCAAAGAGGTAATCTAAGCACTTTCCCATCACACAGAGATTAAACAGACAAACAAACAAAATGCACCTAGCTCACCCAGGACTTGACCACTTCCGCAGTTGTCTAAGGGTCCCCTAGAGAAGCCGTGGCCCCACAGACAACAGGAAGCACTCTAGAGAACACGATGCCCACATTCCCAAGAGGTGGGGTGAGTGGTTTCTGGTCATCTGGTGGATGTTTGTCATTGTTTAGGGAGGTTGGCTGCAAGTTGTTATTGGTCATGGTTAGGGAGGAAACAAAGGAGGTTAGATAGGGGAACTTAAAAAATGGGGGAGGGTATAAGAAAGGGTAGAATATTGAATCTACTTTTAAAATAAAATTGATAAAAGGATAGATTATTGAATCTACTTTTAAACTAAAAAAAAAACAACTACTAGTCTTAAATATTTCACATTGATATAGATTTTTGTATACTGACACAAATTTAAGGTTATTTTTGTTATACTATATATATGTTTCTACTCTTGTTTAAGGTATTGTACCTATGCAGCTCATTTAAAAATGTAATGTATAATTAAGAAATATCAGTTAGTAGTCATCTATAATAAACTGGTAGTCATGTTAGGTCTGTTTTCAAGGGTAAGCCTAGATTTGTTTAGCTCAGATACGCTTAATAGATAATGGTCCCCAAACTTGTCAGAGATCTGATGAATATGGCATTTAAAATGTTTAATGGAAAAAGCTTACTGTGACAGACAGAGACTCCTAGATCTTACCAGTGACCTCGAGGTCTCCAAAGAAGATAACACCATGATGTCTCCACCTGTATGGTGGTAATGCTAACCACTGAGCAAGACTGCCCCAAATGCAGCACCTGCCACCAGGCCCCAACCCAAACTGTGGACAAGCAAGACACTGGAGAGTTGATTGCCCCACTTGGCCTACACAAAGTAAGGTCAGTCCCTCATGTTCAGCCTCCACAGAAAAGCCTCTCACCTTCTGGGCCTGGCAGTCAAAGACTGATGCTGTCCTGGTACCTCTGCCCTTGATGCCATGGAGAACACAGGAACCTGGGATGACCATCTACATAATGGACTATTCTCTGTCATTTTAATTGATACACAGGCCATTTGATTTGGATTATACTTCATGCTATAATTTGTCCTTCTCAGGTCTCTGATAGTATTGATGGCTAGGCTAACTACAGCTTTGTTAGCTTAGCAGCATCAGGCAATCAGGTTCTTCCCCAAGGCTGCAGCCACCTCGTTAGCTCATTTCATAAGTAAAAATCTAGCCTTGCTTTTTCTAGAGCTACTAGGCATACTATAGAGAAAAAGGTAGACAGATTTGTCTTGCTAACCAGCTTCATATTAAAAGATAAACACGTTTCTAACAGGCTTCATATTAAAAGATAAGCAGGTTTCAGATATAACTTTCCACTAAAGGAACATGATTTGAAATGACTGTTCTCAGTAACAACTTCTTGTGTCTCTGGTAAATGATTAAATGGAAAGAAAGCATGTTAAAGTCTATGCAAGTTTTGAGGGTCTAGGAAAATGTTCTAAGGTATATAAAGGTCTGAGGATGTGAGAGTCTATGTAAGTTCTGAGGGTCTAAGATATATAAAGGTCTGAGGATGTGAAAGCTTAAGTAAGTTCTGTGGGTCTTAGAAAGTGATCAAAGATGTAAATGCAAGTTGCAAAGATACGTAAATGATTTAAGGTATGGAAAATGTTTCAGATTTCTTTCCCTTTCTATGGTATTGTTATACTAGGATTTCAAAAGTTCAGAGTTTAACATCAATAAAGTTCTGATAAGCTGATAGAGCAGTGACTACTTACTGTTTAGTCACAAGCTCAAGATTTTAAATTTCCTTTGGCTGTCTTCTAAATATAGACTTAAAGGTATTTCTCATCAGGCCAAAGACATCTCTGTCCAACCTGTATCTAGCTCTCTGTACAGAGGAAAAAAATGTTCATGCTTTTTAACCCAAATCTAGGTTGCTAGGACTCAAAGGTGTGAGTCTACTCCAGCTGTTTTACAGACACCTGTTACCTGCTTTTTCTAAAATGTGGATTTCAGTACAGATTGGTTTTGCTAATATATTTAAAACTTTCTTGCCTTTTTGTAAACTAAAAAAGTTGTGTAAGCTTCAGAGAATTAAGGGAGTCATAAGACTTGGATCTGCCTCTCACAGGTCAAAGGGACTCCAGATAAATACAACCTATTCACAGATAAGACAGACCTTACCTGTCTATTCTTAAGCATGGGGTCTCTTTCTCTTTCTCTCTCCCTCCTAACCTTGGGGCTCCTCTCCTCCCCCGACTACTTGAACTAATGGGCCTGAAAGTTCTAAATATAAGATTTTTCCTTTAAGTTCCTAAATTTTAACTTCTGTCTCTAGTCTATATCTGTCTGAGCAGATTTCCACTTGACTGACAGACCCCATCCAAGCATCAGCTACTGACTACAACCTGCTCCAGATGACTGCAAGCCCTGGACTTGCTGAAAACTGATATGGACCAATCCAGCCAGTGTGGTTGCTCCCTGTCTCCACAGCTGGGTCAGTGAACCAGATGCTTCTGATGAATGCCCCATTGCCTGAATTCCCTCCTTGCCTTTGACTAGCCTTCCAGTCTTCCTGGGCCCTGACAACAGCATTCTAGTTTCAGCAGGAAGTAGTAACAAAAGAGAGTACATCACCCTTTGTCCCCTAACAGGCTGGAACGTCAGATCAAAAGGAAACTCTCTGGCATGGGGGCAAAATAGCTACCTATTGTGCCTATTGGCATACCAGGAAGTCAAATAGACCCAGATCTATCAACAGGTAGATTCATTAGCTGAAATAGTTCTATAAGGCTATGATTAGGGCACTCAACCTTCTCCATGTAAAACAGAGAGGTTATTGTATAGTTTTAAGAGAAAAATCATTGTTTCTATACAAACTACTCAGAAATCACTAGAAATAATCTGGCTGTACTCAAAAAATCATTCCAAAACAGGAACCTGAGATGAAATAAATAAGTAGTCCGCATTCTCATTTTCAGGTTTCTTCTAGATAGTAACTCTGTCAGCCATCACAGGGCCTTTGGCCCTTCTGCTTCTGCTAATTGTTGGCTCTTGTGTCATTGATGCCTTAACTAAATGATAATTCCTGTCTGGGTACCATTATGCTGATGGTTATTAGATCCTAATATAAACAGGTACCCATCACAGAGTCAAGGATTTGACTCAGGATACAACTCAAGGGGGGGGAATGTGAGAGCCAATGGTTAAATTTTAAGTTTTAATTACTGTGCCTTAATGATCCATGAAACAAAAATGCCTCTGATCTGCAAGCCCCTTGCCCAAGGACAGATACTTCCTAAAATGCTGGAGACTATTGTTTAAGGGAGATGACAAGCCACATGTTTTCACTCCCCTAAACACGTTTGTTTGGCCCATCTGCACCAGATGTGCTTGATCACGTGTGGGCGGGAGGTATGTATACAAGAAATACGTCAGGATGTATGCTTGCCCCTGATTGGACCTGATGGGAAATGCAATGGATTATGGGTTTTTCTTCTTAAACCCTTGCCGTACTTGATTCTGGGCCATTTCCCAGGAACCTGGATATGGACCTGGCTGGAGCCTGTCCACCTGGCCAGTATTTAATTAAAGTTTGCTTCAAATTTGGCTTTAAATTGTGGTAGTGGTCTTATTCTTGATCAGTGGGATTAACAGTGTCTGGCAAGAGGACTCACCAAGGACAATTGATCAGGTGTGAAGACCATAGAACACTTTGCCCCAGAGACCAAAGACCGGCAGTGGTTTTAAAAAGCAGGAAGCAGCCACCTTGACACTTGTAATTCAAGGACTGAGTTAACTTTTAACTAAGCATAACAATGTATGTTAGAAAAAGCCAGGGTTGGGAATTTAGCTCAGTGGTAGAGCACTTGCCTAGCAAGTGCAAGGCCCTGGGTTCGATCCTCAGCTAGAAAGAAAGAAAGAAAGAAAGAAAGAAAGAAAGAAAGAAAGAAAGAAAGAAAGAAAGAAAGAAAGAGGAAGAAAGAAAGAAAAAGCCCTAGAAAGGGGCTTTTCTAATCCTTCTTCACTGTGTATCTATGCATTCCACAAAATTGGGAGTCAAGATATTTTACAAGTCAAAAATCATCTAAAATAATAAAGGTAATATGATACTACCAAAAGTTGTATTTAAAATTCACTTCTTAAAAAGAAAAACACAAAACCAACAAAAACATCGAAGCTGGGTGTGGTGGTACACACCTTTAATCCCAGGATTTGGGAGGCAGAGGCAACCAATTTCAATGAGTTTGAGGCCAGTCTAGTTTACATAATGAGTTCTAGGCCAGCCAGGGCCATATAGTGAGACCCTGCCTTAAAAGAGAGAGAGAGAACAAAAATCTAAAGACTGAGACGTAAGTACAGGATATCTGGGCAATTGAAAACGGGAAAAGTTATCCATAATTCTACAGCACTAACACAAGCATTCATTTTTACTTAGTGAACTTCTACTCTGTTGCCCCCTCTGTGCTGAGGATATGGAAATAAATTCAACTGAAGTCTCTGACCTCCAGGGACTGGGACAGATAGGGGAGGTGGACCTATAAACACTTATAAAACAGAGTGATAAGTGATGCAGTGAGAATTATAGGCAGCATTCTGTGCTGCCTGAGGAAACAGGGATTTAATAACGCATGCTAAGTGATAATATGAGGCGCACCTTGGCAAATAGGAAAATTGCTCATGCTTTAATGTGAGTGATAAAAACAAGACAGAAAATTGGTGGGTTATACTGTGTAAAATTCCCAGCCAGGCACACAACTTTAATTCAGCCCTCGGGAAGCATACATAGGCAGAGCAGATCTCCGTGAGTTTGAGGCCAGACTTGTCTACAGCGTGAGTTCCAGGACAGCCAGGGCTACATAGTGAGACCCTATCTCAAAATAAATAAATAAAATTCCCCCAAAGATTTCCAAGGCAAAGAAGACTTGGAATGAATTTTGGATCATGGGTCAGCCAAAGAAAGGAGCTAGAAGACAAGGAGGAAAGTGAAATCCTATCTAACCTGTTTGGCAGCTGTGGTGACTCTGGTGTGGTTGGAGTGTGGGATTTCCAGGAGCCAAGGGTAAAACTGGAAAGACCAGCAAGTGAGGATAAGATAAAGAAGATAAGGGGAAATCACACAGTGTGAAAGAGTTTGAACTTTAGCCAGTCATTTCGGGGTAGCCACGGAAGAATTTTTCAAGTGGAAAAGCACGCTCAGATGAGTCTGGCCAGGACAGCTGTACTGACAGGGCTCAGAGTCAAGTCAGAAAGACTGGCTAGAGATCTGCCGCCAATCATCTAGGAGCGAGAGAATAGAAGCTGGGACTGAGGCCATGGCGAAAGGGTGGGTGGATGGGTGGGAGGGGTTAAATTCAAAAGGCTCTTTAGTAGGTAGGCTGTGTGAAGGGACAGACCAGTGAGGCATTCAGGCTTGGGGAATGAGGCAGGAGGGAACCTGCACTGACTGACTTCCAGATCTCTGGTTTGGGTCACTGGGTTCTTGACTTCATTCCTGCTTCTGGCCCCATGTGATGGCTAATTATTGGTTGTCAGTTTAACTAGATCTGGAGTCAACTAAAACCCAAACTCTGCTGGGCGCCCCTATAAGGGGACAATCTCTCTCTCTCTCTCTCTCTCTCTCTCTCTCTCTC
>CABHPQ010153776.1:13878-25693 GCA_902168405.1 Peromyscus aztecus
CTCCCTCCCTCCCTCCCTCCCTCCCTCCCTCCCTCCCTCCCTCCCTCTCCCTCCCTGCCCGCTTGCCTTCCTTTCTTTTGAAACAAGGTCTGGGTAGCCCAGGCTGGTCTGGAACTCTTTATTCCTGAGGAATTTTCTTAATCAGACTTTTGAAGCAGGAGGACACACCCTAAATCCCGGACACACCTTCTGGTGGCAGCCTAGTTAAAGGAACCGGAAGAAGGAAGCTTTCATTCTTGCCTGCTAGCCCTCAGTCTCACTGGCAAGTTCTTCTCTCCTGTCGCTGCGGCCAGTGTTAAATCAGCCTTCTTCTGGGTTCCAGTGTAGACTGAAGACCAAGAGCCCTCCGGTAACCCTCTAGGACTCCAGCACCAGACTGGGACCACAGAGACACCCAGCCTCAGGGACTGAACACCTACAAGATTTTTCTGTTTTCCAGATTTTTCTTTTCTGTATGGTATTCCTTTGTATGAATGTTCCACAATGCATCTGCTGGCGGAGGGAGGGGAGGTGGGGATTGCTTAAAGTTATTGTGAACAGTGCTGCTTATGAACGTTCTTGTATGCATCCTTTGAATAACATACGTATTTCTGTTCAGTGTCTATCTAGACATAGGATTAATGGGTCACAGAAATGTTTATGTTTGGCTTTGGCTTTGGCTGTTAAAGCTACCCATTGTCCAGAACACCCATCTCTACTTCCAGCAATGTATGGGAGCTGCCCATGCTCCAGATACAGCAGAAAGTTCACCCTTTTCATTTTAAGGTTTAAATTAAGGTCGTAATCACATTTGGCCTTAATTTACATTTTTCCTGTTAACTAAAGCCAGTAACATCTTTATACTCTTTTTTTTGACTGTTTGATTATTCTCTTTAATGAAGGAATGAAGTTTTTGTCCATTTTTCTACTTATTTAGTTTTTCTTTTTTGATTTATAAATTTGGTTTTTCCCCCCATGCTGAATAAAAAGTCTTTTGTCCGATATATGTGCAGGTGTCTTTTTCTACTCTTTGCTCTCACAGGCTTAAAGTGACTCTTTTACCGATCTTTGTTTTATATAATTCAGTCCGATTGTTCCCTCTGCTTTGTCCAGTCGGTGCTCGGTTTACTACATCTTTGCCTAAACCAGGCATGCTTGCTCACCCTTGCAATCCCAGCGCTTGAGAGACTGAGGCAGGAAGATTGCCTGCCCTAGGAATTCAAAGCCAGCCTGGTCTAGAAAGTACGGCCTAGGCCAGCCAGGGCGAGGTAATTGGATAGCCTGTCTAAAACAAAGCAAAACACATAAAGAAATCTTTGCCTAACTCAGTCATGGCCAAGACAATATTTTTACTGTATTTTCTTTTAAAAACTTTGTATTTATTATTTATATTATTTTATTTTTTTTTTAGACAGGGTATCTCTATGCATCCCTGACTTTCCTGGAACTTGCTATGTAGACCAGGCTGGCCTTGAACTCATATTTTAACATTTAGAGATGCCCACAATCCATCTGGATGGTATGTTTCCATGTGGTTATCTCACACAACCTCCTTATTGAAATGATAATTCTCTCCCATAAGTTTTTCCAGTTCATTAAATAGAACACAGTAGTTGTTTGTTTGGGTTTGTTTTTCCTTTTCTTGGTTCTTTGGGCAGTACGAATCAGGGTATAATAGGCTATACCACGAATCAAGGTAGAATAGGCAAAAGAGGAACAAAACGTCAGAGGCTGAGTGCAATATAGGTTCCTTTATACATACGCAACGTCAGTGCAAGTGTGCTACGTTGTAGCAGGAAATGCTGTCTGTGCAGTGATGGAGAGATTCTGGCCACTTTCATCTTTTTACCTGTCAGTTACGTGAGCTCTCCTGCTAACAGAAGAAGAGGATGGTGGTCCTTGGCCTGAGGGACACAGCATCATTCTCTCACGTTCAGTTCAGTTGTCTGTCTCTCGTAGCAGGCCCCACCGCCCACTGAAAGGAAGCGCAGTGTTCTTCCCGTTTGGGAAACGAGACACACCGAGGCACTCACTGGTTCTCCCTCACTCTCATGATGAGCTAATCATGTTTTCCATTCTGTGGATTGTGTCAATTGCCATTTGTCTTTTGTGCGAGTGTGTCTAATGTCTATAAACGAAGATCCCTTTTCCAGATTTCTGGCTTTAAATTCTCTCTCAATTTCCTGGTGCTGTAATCTTGAACTCGTTGCGAGCTTGCGAACTTGCTACATTTTTACCTATTGCCGTCTTTGCGGTGTTTCGGTGTTGTTTTATTTGGATGCATTTTTTATGAGCAGCGGCAAAGTATTGGATTTAATTTTTAACACAATCTGAGAGGCTTTTTCTATTAATAGGGAATCTAAATTTAATAACTAAATTTATCATGCTCGGTCTCCCGCTGCCGCTTTGGTCGCTGTTTTCGTGTGCGCCTGCTGTTTCTTTTCACGTTGGTTGCGTTGCGTCTTCCACAGACTTCGCTTTCCTTCGCTCTTATCCCCCGGGATTTTGGAAGGTGGACTTCCCTCTGATTCTGCTGGCAAGTTCCTGAGAGCTTTTCATAAATTCTTTCTTTGTTTATTTGATCATACCAATAAAAAACCCAAATGACTTCTACCTCTTAGTAGAAAAGGAAGCACCTTGTTTTGTCTTGTTTTTCCCCCCATCAGCTTCTCTTAACCCTTCTTTTTGCTCTTCTTTATTAATTAATCTTGGGTGGCAAATCCAAACAAACAAAAAAGAACCACAGCATTTTTTTTTCTCTACATAAAGTAATTGCTGTTCTGGTAAAAAAAAAAAAAAATTGTAAAATACTGAAAAATACAAAAGTCAGCAACAAAAACCTACCATCATTGTGCCCCACTATGAAAACAGCTGCGTGGGGTGGACTTCCTTTCCATCTCTTTATTATGTACTGGTTATAGATTAAGACCATGATAGAGGGTTGAGAAAGATGACTCACTGATTAAGAACACTTGCTTGTCTTGCAGAGGACCCAGGTTCTGTTTCCAGAGCTTGCACCGCAGTTTACAACCACCAATAATTTCAGTTTCAGGGGATACAATGCCTTCTTATGACCTCCTTGGGCCCCAGGCATGCGTCTGGTGCATGCAAAGACATGCAGCAAAGCATTCATACATATAAGTCTGAAAAATTTGAAGACTATGATAGATAAATAGGTAGATGATACGTAACCCCCACAACACACATGCACAGAGTCTTATTTGCTGTGTTGGCCAGGCTAGTCTTCAAACTCATGGGATCAAGTAACTTAAAAAAAATGATAATTAAAAAAATTATTTTAGAGAGGGTCTCACTACATAGCTCTGGCTGCCCTGAAACTCTTTGTGTGGACCAACCTGGCCTCAAACTCACAGAAATCTGCCTGCCTTTGCCTCACCAGCACTAGGATTAAAGGTGTGTACCACTACACCCACCTTTTTTTGTTTTGTTTTGGTTTTTTTTCAAGACAGGGTTTCTCTGTGTAGCTTTGCGTCTTTCCTGAAACTCACTTTGTAGCCCAGGCTGGCCTCTTAGAGATCCGCCTGGCTCTGCCTCCCAAGTGCTGGGATTAAAGGCGTGCACCACCACCGCCCGGCTTACACCCAACTTTTTAAAAGAAGTCTTGATCCATATTGCTAAATTGCTCCCAAAAGAAACCTCACTATTATAAATACAATTTAGGGGTCTAAGAAATGGCTCATTGGTTAAGAGTTCTAGCTTTTCTTCTAGGGAACCTGGGATCAATTCTCAGCACCCACATAGTGACTCACAACCACCTAGAACTCTAGTTCAGGGGATCTGACATCCTCTTCTGGCCTTCAAAGGTACCAGGTACATGGTGGTGCACAGACATATATGCAGGCAAAACACCCATATATAAACACAAATTAAAATAAAAACAAATACAATCCCAATGTATTAGCATTAAGTATATTGCATATTGTATAAATATTGTATTATGTATATGTACATTAAATTATGTATATGTACATTATGATCATGTTGTTAGCATTTTAGACTTAACACCATCAAATCATCTCTCATTATTAGTGTTTTTATTAACTATCTCCAGCTAACATGTCTTAGACATTCCCATCAACACTTTCCAACTCCAATCTTCCAAATCATGAGTTCTTTTTATGATTCAGTGAGTCATGATGTTATGATTCATCAAATTATGTCAAACCCATGGGAGAATGTTCCTGATATGCTTTTTTGATCACCAATAAAACTAATGCTTTATTTAACTTAATTAGAAGGTTTCTTTTCTGTATTTTGAGTAGTTAAGTGGCTTAGTTTCATGGAGGAACACTACATCTTACCACTCATGTCCTTGTCCTCTCTCAGTCTTTCCTATTTTTATTGCATAGAAAGAGGGGAAGGCAATAGATATTTTAAAGATGCATTTCTAGAGGAGATTTGAAAGTGTAGTAAGGCCTCTGAATAAAGTTTTAAAAAAGGTAAGAAAAAAACTACAAAGATTGAAGATTTCAGGACTAGATAAAACCAAAAAATGTAATGAAAAATAGGACCTTTGATCAGCGAATAGAATAGACCCAGACTCCAGTGGAGAAGTGAGAAGTGTTGGATTTTGAAAAAAGAAATGATCTAGATTGCACTGATATTTTTCAAGGCCCAGCTGAAATTTTTCCTCGTTTAGGAAGCTTCAAATATGAGCCTCTGAATTCTCTCATTCACCTATCCACACCTCCCATCTGGCATCATGTGACCCATCTCTGCATTCCCATGGCACTAGACAAAATACTTTGACCTTGGCAGGTGCCCAACAAGTATTTCCTACAAGTGTTTATTAGTCTGTAACTGTTTACAAGACTGGTGGCTATAGAGGGTGTAAGTCATTTGCAAACAAGTGCGTTCAGCAAGTGCCCAAAGTGGACACCAGCCCCGTAGGAAAAACATTAGCGTGAGGACTCCAACATGGCAGCAGTTGAAGAAAATTCATTGTGTGTTTATTGTTTTTAAGACATTGGTTTTCGGGGGGTGGGGGAGGAGGGAGAATGGGGGAATCTATGACTGATATGTAAAGTTGAATTATGTTGTAAAATAAAATAAAATAAATTAAAAAAAAAGACTAAAAAAAAAAAAGACATTGGTTTTCTCCTCTCCTCCCCACAAGAAAGCACCATTCACTTCCACTCATATTAATAAGAAGGTTGTTTTAATATTTCTTCCCATTTTCTTATTGAGTAATTGTAACAACAGATTTATTTCCTGGGTGTGGAGGAAAAAAAAAAAAAAAACGGAGAACCATGGTGTCAGGTTACCTTTTCTAATTCCTTCTCTTATTTTTTTCTTTGAAATCCACCATCAGATGAATTTTTAAAACTGAACTTACACTTCTAACCTGTACCACATCCAAGGACAAACTATCACTGGCAGCACAGATACCTCTCTCTTACTTTATGAGCATTTGGACTGCTTCTCTGAGAGAGGAGGAGGATCAAGGCGGGGAGGGGTGCTCAATAACATTTGACATTCCTGCATTAATCCAGAGTTTCTAAATATATCTGCGGTTACATATGTGTCCTACTTTGGTCTCTGTTGCTGTGATGAACACCATGACCAAACTCAACTTGGGGAGGAAAAGAGTTTATTACCTCTCAGAAGTCAGAGTCCCTCACCAAGGGAAGCCGGAGTAGGAACTCAAGGCAGACACCTGGAGGCCAGAACTGAAGCAGAAACATGGAGGAATACTGCTTACTGACTTGCTTTCTTAGGTGCTTAGCTGCCTTTCCCATACACTGCAGGATCCCCCAGCCCGTGAATGGCACTGTCAATAGTGGGCTGGACCCTCCCACCCACATCCACCAGCAATTAAGAAGACAACTCCCACAGACATGCCCACAGATCAATCTACTGGGATTTCCTCTTCTCACATACATCTAGGTCTGTGTCAAGTTGACGAAAACTGGGACAATGTTCTTATCATCTTTGCTATGTATTAAGACGCATTTGTTGAAGCAGGCACTGTGGTATACACACCTGTAGTCTCAGCTATTTCAGTCTGCGTCAGGAGGATTGAGTCCAAGAGTTCAAAAAGCCAGCTAGGGAAAGATATCATCTTTTTTAAAAAAAAAAAAAAAAAAAAAAAAGACCTTTTTTTCCTGGAGATTGAACTCAGGACCTTGAACGACATGAGCTAGTATAAGACTTGGGGGATTCCTCCCCACCCCCACAGTGTGATGCATTTGTATTTTGGTTTAATCAACCAACTTTAGAATGAGCCTGAGTAACTAACAACAGGGGCATGAAGTCGATTTAATATATTTTCTCCTTTATTTTTCAAATGGACATGCTTTGTTAAACCATGCAGTGTCGGTTTGCTGCACTTTGTATCTGCAAACACTGTGTAGTCCTGATGTCCTTGGAGGGCGACTTGCAGGGTACTCTATGGGAGGGGAACATACTGTTCTAAAGTTGGTTATGATCTTTTAATATCAGATGAAGTGAATCCATTTTGAGAATCTTGTAGTTCCAGTTCTTCATTGTGTATGAACTTCGGTTCTCTCAACTCCAGTGAACTGACAGATGGGGAAAAGCATTTCCATTGCTAGAGGGGTCAGAGAAGGTGTGACCCCGTATCAAACCAGGGCTGTGGGCATGTCAGGCAAGGGCTCTACCACTGAGCTACATCCTAGTCACTAACCCAACCTATCATGTGCAAACTCTGGAATAATCTTTTTTTGAAAAAAAAATCCATATAGTTCATTATATTATGTTTATTACTCATATATTATTTATTATTATTTTATATGTTTGGATATTTTGCCTGCATGTATGTCTGTGTACCATGTGTGCCTGGAGCCTGTGCAGGTCAAAAGAGGATGTTAGATTCCCTGGGATTGAAGTTATGGATGATTGCGGGTCCTGGGACTCCAACCCAAGTCCTTTTGAAGAGTAGCCAGTGCTCTTAACCATGGAGCCATCTCTCCATCCTCTTCTAGAACAATCTTTATAAATGATGTGGAAGCCTGAACTTTCAAACAGGGGCTTTGTGAATCACACAGTGCAGGTAGAACAAACCCACTCATATTTGAAATGGGTGTGCTTCAGAATTCAACATGAGTAGAGTCCTTTGTACGATTGAGGCAGCTTATTGAGATGGGAGAACAGGTGCGGTGGAATAATCCCTTTGAACACTGTGAATATTGGTCTCTGTGATTGGTTTAATAAAGAAGCTGACTGGCCAATAGCTGAACAGAATAAGGTTAGGCGGGAGAGCCAAACTGAGAATGCTGGGAAAGAGAAGGGCTGAGTTAGGAGTTGCCAACCAGACTCAGAATGAGTTGGATACACAAAATGAGGTAGAGAGCCTCAGGGTACCACATAGATTAAGTTGTAAGAGCTAGTTAGTAACAAGTCTGAGCTATTGGCTGAGCACTTGTACTTAATATTAAGCCTCTTTGTGGTTATTTTGGAGCTAGTGGTTGGGACAAGAAAACCACCTACAAATGGTGCTCAACGTCCAGGGCTACATACATCCATATAAAGCCTGAGAAAGCTTTTCTAAAAAAGGTTCTAAATGCACAGAAATGGGACCAGATGCAACTTCCTGGTCTTGTGTCTCTCTGCTGCGGCACAGAGACTCATCTCCTGGCAACTGCCAGCATGCCATTAGCTAAGCCACATAGTGGATTCCTGCAGTCTCTCACACAGGCCGTAGTACAGAAAGCCTTCTCCCAGCCACATGCTGCATGGCAGGTTTAGGGGTTTTGTTCATGCAGACAGAAAAGGTTATAGATACACAGTGAAGATAGATTTAGACAGAAAAAAATCTCTAAACAGGTTACAGTGTGTTTAAAAATATACATAAGCTTGGGAGAGAAAAGAAATAGAGAAAGTCCTTAAAAACAGAATACTGTAAAAAAAAATAATAAGCCACATAAAGATGGGAAATACACAGAGCATCTGGATCCTGTATGTTATTGTGTTGCCTTTGAATTTTTTGGCTAAGAGACACTGGATTATGAAAACTGCTAGATTCAACCAACCTATATATTTTAAAAATATCTTGACTTCAAAATTTAAGTCAAAAGATGTGTTACTTTGTGGAAGAGGTTATGCTTTTATTTCCACAGGAAATGAGAGGCTGTAGATTAATTCTGTGTTAAAGAAAATCAGGTTTGATCAAAGAAGACCCCCTGAAATCCTGACTGCAGACATAAAGGAATAAACTTAAAAGAACTATATGACATGTGATGTATATTTTACCTGCTCAAATACATAACAAAAAAATCATCTTTGGCTGACTTGTGTATAATGCAGTCTTTATATTGATGCAAATACATATGTTACCTTTAAAGTTTATGTATTTTCAGAACAAGGGGACCAAACATTGATGAAAACAGATGGCCCAAGTGATCCAGCATTTCAAAATGCCTCTCTTACAGACTCCTCAGAATTCTTCATCCAGAACAGCTTCAAGGTTGCTGGCTGAGATGATCCAACCTCACAGAATACTCCAGTCAGGACTTGACCATAATCCTGAATTTTCTCAGCGTCCACCAAAGATAACAGCACCCATGATCAACAGGAAGCAGTCTAGAGAACTACATCCACATTCCCAAAAGTTGGGTTATGGATATTTATTAGCATTTAAGGGGTTTTGGTTACAAGTTGTTATTGGTAATAGTCAAGAAAAAAAGCCAAACAAAGGGTATCAGATTCAAGGATCTCTCTCTGAAAAGAAAAAGGGGGAATATAGAAATGATAAGATGAAAGGGTAGATTATTGAATCTACTTTTAAACTAAAAGTAGATTCTAAAAGTAGACACTAGTCTTAAATATTTTATATTGGTATGGATTTTGATTTATTGATACAAATTTAAAGTTAATTTTGTTACACTGTATGTATGTTTCTACTCTTATTTGGGGTATTGTGCTTATACAAGTCATTTAAAAATGTAATGTATAATTAAGAAATACAGAGTAATAGTCATCTATAATAGTCAAACTTATAGTCATATTAGGTATGTTTTCAAGGTCATACATAGATATATCTAGATAAATAGATGGTCTTCAAAGACTTACAAGATATGGCATTTAATATGTCTAATAACCTAAGGCTTTTCATGGCAGTGAGACATGTCTGCTCCTGCCATCACCAATCTACTACGGAAAATATGATGGGCATCGAAGAAACTTCATATGGAGTTTGTTTTCTGTATGGCAAAAGCTAGCCATGTGGGCAAAGAAACTGCCCTTGCCTCGATTGCTGACAGATACTTGTAGACTGAAGTTTCTTGGTCTCATCCACGCAGGCAGCAGGTGTTTTTATAAAATAATCATTTAGAAGCTTAATATGAATTACAAACTGTTTGGTCTATGGCTTAGGCTTATTGCTAGCTATTACATCTTAAATTAACCCATTTCTATTAATCTATGTATCACTATGTGTCTCGTGGCTTTACCTGTGTTCTACTATATCTTGCTCCCTTGGAAGCTTGCAGCATCTCTCTGACTCTGCCTTTCTTCTCCCTGTATCTCTCTTGGATTTCCTGCCTGGATATATCTCTTGCTGCCATAGGCCAAAACAGCTTCTTTATTAACCAATAGTAGCAACAAATATTCACAGCATACAGAAAGACCATCCCACAGCAGATACTGTCCAAACTGGACCAGCAGGGCACTGAAGAAAGTGACTGCCAAACTTTGCCAAGACAAGGTAGGACAGTCTTTCAGAATTCCCTGCTTCACAGGAAAGTCTGTCAGATATGCTAGGCCTGAAGGCCAGAGTTGGATGTCCCAATGTTGCAGAGGAACTTTGGGTGACTGTCCAGGCAGCCTGATGTCCTCGTCATTAGGTAACATTTCATTCTTCTGGGGTCTTTGATGGAGTTAAAGACTAAATAGTTAAACTTACAGTTTTCCTTAGTTATGATAGAAAGCAAATTAGGTATATAAAACTTTGGATCACCAAAATAGGATAGATAATAGAGTGTTTTCTCTATTTTTGCCAAATACAAATGGACTGGATATTGTAACTATAATTCTTACTTGATAACTCTTATTTTTTGAGGTGGGGGTTGAGACAAGGTTTCTCTCTGTAGTTTTGGTGCCTGTCCTGGATCTCGCTCTGTAGACCAGGCTGGCCTGAACTCACAGAGATCCACCTGGCTCTGCCACACTTAGCCTCACAAGTGCTGGGATTAAAGGCGTGTGCCACCACCGCCTGACTTGATAACTCTTTTTGTTGTATATAATTTTACTATGTTAAAGTTAAAAACCTTTATTTTTAATTATACAAAAGTGGGAAATGCTGTAGGATAATCCCTTTGTACACTATGAATATTTGTTGCTATGATTGGTTTAATAAACAAACTGACTGGCCAATAGCTGAACAGAATAAGGTTAGGCAGAAGAGCCAAACTGAGAATGCTGGGAAGGAGAAGGGTGGAATCAGGAGTTACCAGCCAGATGCAGAATGAGTCAGACTCACAAAATGGAATAGAGGTAAAGGCCATGGGTTAAGTTGTAAGAGTTAGTTAGTAACAAGCCTGAGCTATTGGCCAGTCATTTGTAGTTCAGCCTCTGTGGTTATTTTGGAGCTGGTGATTGGGACAGGAAAACTCTGCCTATAAACAGGAGTCCCAAGAGCTCCAATCTGTGTATATAGTTGGATAAAGAAAAGAGCCAAAAGGTAAGCTAAGTCTGTGTGAAAGAAGATCTATTGACATTTACCTTCCCTTTGATAAGGAAGAAGGCTCAGTACATCTCATTTCCTTGATATTCATTATGTAATGCTTCATACATATATGTATGCCAATTTAAGGGGGGAAAATCAAACACACTTCTATATTTTCATCTAACTTAAATATGGCTTCATTGAGGCATTTGATGGCACAATGGCTCCTCGTGATCCTATCTAACCTATTCTGTGATAGAGGTAAACCTCTCCTTTTGGTTTCTCACTCCCATTTTGTTTTTTTCCTTTTTTAGTTTAATCACTGTATTAGGCAGGGTTATTTAGAAGCACAGAACAGTTAGAATGAATATTCATTATAAAACTACTTATCAGATTGCCTTCCACAGTTCTGGTTGAGTAGACCAACAACTGTCTGCATCCTGGAGAAGCTGAGAACCCTACAGCTAGCTGTTCATTCCATGAGACTAGCTGCCTCAGTAATCCAAGTTTATCCGGAAGGCCTGCAGGATTACTGTTAGTCCTGCATTGGACTACATGAAGCTGGGCTCTGATTTCAGTGAAAGATGGTAGCAGCAGTGGCAGCAAGAAGGTAGAGGCACTCACCAGGGAGAAGTGAAGGGGCAGGGAACAGCAGCTCTACTCCGCACTCTTTATACACGGGTACCTACTCTTGGAGAGGGTCCACCTCCTTCAAGTCATCCTTCCAAGAAATACCCTTACAGCCAGTGCCAGAGCCAATCAAGTTGACAGCCAAGGTTAACCATGACAATCATTTATCGTGTATTTATCTATGAACAATATAATATTTAGTCCTTAAAGTTTTGATGTTTTATAAATGAAGTCAAACTGATCTTATTTTTCTATAACTGGTTTCTTTTTCTTTTGATTTTTAATTTTCATTTATTTTTCATTTTATGGATTGTTTATTTTGGTTTTTTGAGACAGCATTTCACTAGGTGGCTCTGACTGTCCTCAAACACTCCCTGTAGACCAGGCTGGCCTTGAACTCACAGAAATTCGTCTGCCTCTGCCTTCCTAGTGCTGGGATTAAGGACAAGTGCCACCACCTGAGGCTCTTTTCTTTTTTCAAAGTTTTTTTTTTTTTTTTCATTTAAATTTCTTTGTATGTTTGGGGTGGGGCTGCATCAGATTCTCTGGTGCTGGATTTAC
>CABHPQ010153778.1:0-27442 GCA_902168405.1 Peromyscus aztecus
GACCCTGCATAAGCCCCAGGTTTCAAACAGCCAACTCATGCAATGAGCACAGGACCCAGTCCCACTGCCTGGATGCCTCCCAAACAGTTCAAGCCAACCAACTGTCTCACCCATTCAGAGGGCCTGATCCAGTTGGGGGCCCCTCAGCCATTGGTTCATAGTTCATGTGTTTCCATTCATTTGGCTATTTGTCCCTGTGCTTTTCCAACCTTGGTCTCAACAATTCTTGCTCATATAGACCCTCTTCTTTCTCGCTAATTGGACTCCTGGAGTTCCGCCCGGGGCCTAGCTGTGAATCTCTGCTTCCAGATCCCTCAGTCATTGGATGGGGTTTCTATTTCTAGCACGACAGTTAGGGTGTTTGGCCATCCCATCACCCCAAGAAAGACACGGGAATCGCCCAATGATGGAGAAATGGATGAGATCTTCATGAACAGCCTGGTCATAAGTAGGAGAAATGAGGGCCGAGGGTCGAGGGAAAGAGAGCTTGGGGGAGCGGGAGACCCCAGGTGGATCAACAACAGAGAGGGAGAACAAGGAATAGGAGACCTTGATAAATGAAGACCATAAGAGAATAGGAAGAAGCAAAGTACTAGACAGGCCCACAGAAATCCACAAAGATACCCCCACAATAGACTGCTGGCAATGGTCGAGAGACAGCCCGAACTGACCCACTCTGGTGATGGGAAGTTTTGTTTTTTTTTTTATTTTTTTTGCAGTCCACTGTTAAAGAAGGGGAAGAGATTGCCTAACGGGGGTCACAATTCTATCTATCCCAGTTTGTATTCACTCAGCCTAAATGAGAAAATGACAAAGCGATCTTTAACCTTTATAATTCGTTTAGAATAGGACTGTGGCTGACAAGCAGAGACAGAGCATCCTGAGAACTAGAAAATGTACCTGGAGTCAAAGCTTCAGTCAACATGACGTAATAGAATGGAGTAGGATTTGTGCAGAATGGAACCATTCAGAGAAATCATAGACTAGAGTAATTTACTAAAGTGTCTGGTAGAAAGCCATATTCTTTTTAATTTTATTGTAACCTTGTTAAGATAAAAAGAGGAAGCATTTGCCCTCTTTCTGCCCCATGCCATCACCAGAGATAAGAACAGCAAATCAATACTGGCCAAATGCCAGGGTAATTTAAGGCTCCATAATCACAGGGCTTTGAGCTCTAAGATGAATTAATGATCACAGCATAAGCGAAGGAACCAGAGCTCACAAACACATAGAAAGGACCTGTTCCTTTTTTCTAAAGAGATGCCATTCGTTTTCTTCCTCCACTCTTTCTCTTTTGATTTTTTGAGTCCAAATGCTGGCCACTGAGACACAGATGAGGACTGCTTCCATTCTTTATGTAATACCTCATAAAGGCATAGTAGAACAGATGAATATGCACTTATTTAGCTTAATTATGATTTTCACTACCAATTAGTTTTCCATGGAATGAATGAATATATATTTCTAAATGAACAATGTCTGAATGCCATTGTTGGGTATTGGTTTTGGATCAAAGAATGTTATATTTGTGATACTGATTGTTAAGATTGTTTTACTATTCTTGTTGTTGTTGTTGTTGTTTGGGCTTTTCATTGTGATTTACTAATTTGCCAGTTTGGGGAAATGCTTGGAGACAGAAATATATGGTATGAATATTTCTCATTAGCTACAATACTCTATTGTGCCCCACAGAAGAATATTAACATTCCTTTGTTTTCTATACTATGATAATTCTTTCAGTCTTCTTATATTATTGATAAAAGATGCTAAAATTTTATCTTAACTGAAGTGGTTTTGGCCATTTCTCATCATAATTTGGTCTGATATTGTTTTATAGAGTTTGACAATAGAAAGCACAGGCCATGATACTTAATAAATAATAGAATCATTTATTTTCACTCACATAGGAAGAATATTAAACTTTTTATTTTTTGTTTTATTGACAGTTTCTAATATGTCTACTCTAGTGTTTGCTCTGTCATTAAATCTTTTGTTAAAGTTACAGAGAATATACATGCAAGTGTTTTCTTTTAAAAAATTGAGCTTTTACTTTGAAAATTAACATAGATGTTTTTAGAGAAATGTAGTGAACTATAATAAATCTCATTCAGTTACATTGTTATAGGTCATTATGAATCCCAATAAAGTTGTTATTTTTTCTAATGAAAACATTATTGAAAACCGTGAGTCACTCTTCTTATTGTTTTGCCCACAGAGGCATGAAAAACAATATTAAAAATAACATTATTTTCTGCTTTGCTTGTATTTGTTATTTCCAAAATCCAATTACAAAAAATTGGACTGTGATAAAGTAAAAACACATTAATTTATAAGTAACAACTTGTCCAACTTTAGTGACAAACTTTTCTTGAAATAAAAACAGTCTGAAAGAGAAAGCTTTGATTATAAAACATTATCAAAGCTGAATTTTAACTTAATAGCTATTGCATTTCTAGTACAAACCAAATATTATTCCAGGCACTAGGGATGCTAAAGGAGTTTATCTTTACTTCTGTTTTTAAAAAGTTTATAGGTGTGATGACTATAGCAGAGGAAGTCTGTCTAGCTTTCCAAGGCAGCACAAAGATTTGAGCTCATGCAATAGCATAAGGAAGAACTTGTCTTTCAAAACTAGATATAAATGAATTTTTAATAAGTGCATAAAACTTCAAAGAGTTCATATACTGGATAAAGTAAAGTCAGTCAATGTTACTTGGCTTCCAGATAAGAATGAATACAACTTGAAAATTGTAATCTGATGACATAAAAATCATAAAACATTATTTACCCAGTTAAAACTAGTTTATAGTATCTACAATTAGTAGCGGATACTGGCATCTCCTTATGAACAAATTCTTTAAGTCAAAACGTAATTAAAAATAAATATGATAAATTATTCTGAGAAGAAATTTTGTTAGTGACTTGGAACAATTTTAACAAGAGTATGAAAATAGGCTCTCATAGTTATATGGTTACCTGCAATAACATATTTCCTGGACTTACCTACAAATACTCAACTAAAAAGCATTTTACAAAATTTGTTTGCTATGAACTGACATGATAAAGAAAGTAGAAGTGTAAATTTTCTTTTATTGACTAGATGTAATAAATAATACTATATTAGCTAATTTTTGCCCTCTGTTTAAAGAATACTTCTTCCCTAAGAAACAATCTTTTAAATAACTTATTGATTCATTCAATAATTCACTCAAAAATTTATTGGATTCCTATTATATGAATATGTATGAATATGTTTTAGTATTGGTGGGTTTAATTTTATCTAGCATTAAATTTATGGTATAATTTTTAAATATTTAGAAATACAAGCTTTTAAAAATCATGACTCCCAGAGTTTATATTTGGGTTTCAATATTGATTAAGTATGTAACCTGAACATCTTTTTCTCATTTTAGTTCCCAATTCATCATTTATAATAGAGATACTAAATACCTTGGATAATTGTAAAAACTTAGGGCATTGTTCCTTCATAAGAAATGATAAACTGGATAATCTCTGTGGCAGTTATTATTAAAGTAGTTGCATTATCCTTCAGATTTCATACAACCAGTATTAATAGGTCTTGTAATGACCTACTACCAAAATTTTGTCTATGTAATTCAAAATTTGTACAAAAGAAAATAAAGGCAAGGTAGAAGACTCAGAGAATAAAGTACCTGCCATGCAAACATAAGAACCTGTGTTTGCATCCCAGCACTGAATAAAATCCAAGATCTACAGCATGTGTCTGTAACTCTAGAGATTGTAGGAGCCGTGCAGAGAGAGAGGTTGATCCCTGGATCTCATTTGCCAGTCGCGTTGCCTACTTCTAAGAGCCCTAGGTTCTAAGGCATTCCTGTCTCAAAATAAGAGTTAAACTGATAAGCCAGACCCAAAAGCACCCACCAAAACAATACAAGCTCCGTCAATTCTTCTTGATTACCCACAAAAACTAGATGATAAGACCTTATTGTGGATATCACACTCATTGCTTTCAGGATATAGAGAAATCAAACTGGAAATGAGCTGGGAACATCTTCCTTGCCTGATAGGTTTTATATTCCTTGAAGATATCATGCAGGATGTCAGAGACAAATGGAACCAAATGCCTTACTTAACTGTGAATGTTCTGAACTATGTAACTAACCTTCCAGGCAAGATAGGCGAAAGTGTCATTAATGCTATGTGGGGAAGCAACTACTCTTTCTCTGGATTAGAGACCTACTACTCTGTAGCAGAGGATCCATGCATAATACTGTAGAGTTGGTCAAAAAAAAAAAAAAACTATGACAGGGGAGTTCATAGTCCTCAGTCAGAAGCTGAATACTGCCAAAATGCAAAACAACCTTGTAGCTGCAGTTTTCTCCAGTCCTGCCTGGCCCACGTCAGGACAAATCTCTCTCACCCGTCAGCCCCATAGCTGCTTAGACACAACCAAGTAAACACACAGAGACTTATATTGCTTACAAACTGTATGGCCGCAGGAGGCTTCTTGTTATCGAATTCTTGTATCATATATATATATATATATTTACATAAATATATATTATAAATATATATTTACAAATTTAAATATATGTATATATACATATACATAGATTTATATACACACTTAAAATCTACATACATGTAGTTTTGTATGTATATATTTATGTATATATACATATACGTATGCATATACATATGTTTTAGTTAGCCATCTTTACAATTTAGGTGATATATCATTGATAATTATTGATACTGTTTCATATTAAATCTAAAAATGCTTATACTTTAAGTAAGGTAAAAGTAATTCAATTTATATCTGAGATATGTTTTTTGCTACAGAGCTTAGGTTGGTCTGCAACTCACTACATATCCTGGAGATGCCTTAAACTTGCGATTCTCCTGCCTCTGTCTCCTGGGTATTGAGGTTATAGAGGTGCACAATCACTTCTGTCTTGTTCGTTTATATTTTCAATATTAGCACTATATTTTATCATCATTTGCTATTCAAGAAATTTTCTAATTAAGTCTACATGGATGGGGTAAACTTGATTAAAACCAGATTGGAGAGAACCAATTGGGATACATGTAAACTTGAATTCATTACAATGTTCTGAAAGCTAATGAGTAAACTCTGTTTTTATTCTTCTGTGTTTATCTATTCCTATTGTGACTAAATAGAGGAACTGAATTTGAATTGGAGATTCAAGAGAAATATGGTTTCAGAGCTCTGCTGCTCCAGATTGCCTTACTGGCATTTTTTCCAGATAATTGTAGGCAGAGTTTTCCTGTCCCAACCACCTGCTCCCAAATAATCACTCAGAGGTTTAATATAAATTACAAATACTCAGCCAATGGCTCAGGCTTATTACTAATTAGCTCTTATAACTTAACTCATTTCTATTAATTGATGAGCTGCCCCTGAGGCTCATGGCTTTTATCTCTATCTCATTTTGTGTGTTTGACTTCTGCTCTGTCTGGATGGTGACTCTGACCTTTCTCATTCCATCATTCTCAGTTTGGCTTCCCCACCTAACTTTATCTTGTTTGGGTACTGGCCAATCAGCTTGATTAGTAAACCAGTCATGGCAACATATATTCATACAGTGTACAGAAGGATTATTCCATAGCAGATAATTCTGATTTCAAAAGAGGACAGAGAAACAACAAAAAGTACATGGAGTATTTCTCACCAAATGTATTCAAGATATAGAAGTTCTCAATGCCCAAGTGAGACTGCTTGCATAATGATGTGACAACACAAGACAGTGCAGAGGTTCCTCCATCTTGCATTAATTCTGAGATAATTTTAGATTTGACTAGAATTTGATCCCCTTGATAGAAAGCCCTATGGAAAATTATCCATCTTTATTTTAGGGATCTGAGGTCAAGACTCCTCAGCTAACTTATCTTGACCTTGGTTAAACTATCTGCTTTTGCAAAACTACTCCTTTCATCTAACTGCATATCTTAACTTCTGTTAAACTGCTTGCTTGCACAAAATCTCTCCCTGCAGCTGCTGATAGAGATAAAAGGACTTTTGCCTTTTAAAGCTCACACTCTAAACTTTCATGACTGTATTTGGGTGCTAAATATCCAATCATAGTCTCAGCCAGCTGGAATTAAGACCTCTAACTGGCTATAAACTGAGTATGTGATTGTATCTGGTGGGCTACCTATAAAAATGCACTAAGGTGCATTCCTGGGGTGGGGTGTACATCTCACCTGTGGCATTCCCTTGGTAGCCAGAAACATTCCTTCCAAGGGAGTAAACAAAGTTTCTGTGGGAACATAGTTAACACAGCATGATACTGTAGAAAAATATATTATATGCAATGTACACATTCCTTCAAAATCATGTCTTAAGTATTTGTGGTTGAGTAGAGGTTCATATTTAGATAGTATCAATAAAATGAATAGGCTGAGCTCCATTGTGAAGAATCAGATAATCCAAAACATAAAAATAAAACATGAAATACATTAAAGAACTTAGGTGTTATAAATAAGAATGATATTCGGGCAAAGACCAAAGGAAATAGATATGGTGTTCATGGGAATGGGAGTAAGTGAATAGAGCCTTAACAGGAAGGGAAGACTCCAAAAACAAAGTGACATTTTAGCAAGGATATGAAAGAAGGAGTCAGAACATAGTCCAGAAATGGAGTTATCTGAGAATTCTGAGTGCTTGTGAAGACACTCAAAAAAACAAAACAAAACAAAAAAACTTCTCCTTGCAACTTGTTACCAAAAAAAGGAATATTTGTTCATCTCAATTTATGTGACTGAAGATAAGAAAGTGTCTGTAAGCAAGTGTGGTGGTTTGAAAGAAAGAAAATGGAGTTGGGTACCAGGTGTGGGATATTGCTGTGATAGGCCAGACCATGTTTTTGTTTGAAGGGATATGGACTTTGGGACCATGGGTTAGAATAGCAGTTGAATGCTTTAAGTGCTGCTTAATGGGCTATACTATCTGAAGCATGGAAGGCTAATGTGGGAATTTAGCAAGGCAACTCCACATAGTTAAAAAGGAGGTTTATTTTGGGGTAACTTACAGCCAGTAAAGGGGTTGGTTACAGGATCTGGGAGAGGTGAGGTGTAGTCCAGCAGGGTTCTCTGGAGAACACTGACTGATCTGCCATCCAGCATCCAGGATCACCAGGAACCAAGAGGGCGGGCACATCAGGATCTTGGGTCTTAAGGGGTCTGTCTTGGCCCTGCCCCAGGGACACATCATAGGTAGGCATGGCAGTTACCAGAAGCCTCACTAGGGGTAGTACTTCCAGGTCATAGCTGGAACAGCTACCCACTACAGAAGACAGTTATTTGAACTGTGCAGGTACTGGCTCAAGAAGTTTCAGAGAAGCATTTTAGTATGTTGCCTAGAGATCATCCTTGTGATATTTTGGTGAAGACAGTGGCTGTATTGTGTCCTTGTCTGAAGAGTCTGATTGAGGCTAAAATGAAGAGATTTGGATTAATTCTGTCAGCAGAGGAAATCTCAAAATAGCCTAGTACAGACTCTGTTGTGTGGTTATTACTGGTCACTCTAATATAGATTTATAGTGAAAAGGAACAAGAAAATGTAAAATTTGAGGATAAAAGGGGCACTAGGAAGTTGAATGGAGCTAAATCCTGTGTTCAAGGAGATAAACAGATTAAGAAATGGAATAAAGGGAATGGTGACCTCAGGTCAAGATTCCACAGAGTTGACTTTCCAACTTGTTGAAAGAAACTAAAGAAAAGTCTTTTGCTGGGTGGGGTAGAAAACACCTTTAATCCCAGCATTGGGAAGGCAGAGGCTGGCAGATCTCTGAGTTTTGAGTCCAGCCTGGTCTACAGATCCAGTTTCAGGACAGCCAAACTTAGGCAGTGAGGGAAACCATTGAAAACAGAAAGCAGGTGAAGATGTAAGTGAATTAGGAGGCCATGTTCCACCCCAATAAGCAGCAGAACTTGGAAGTTTTGGCCATGTAATTTTGGCTTTAAAGATAGAAGAAAAGGGTTGTGGCTGGGCGTTGGTGGCACACGCCTTTAATCCCAGCACTTGGGAGGCAGAGGCAGACGGATCTCTGTGAGTTCGAGGCCAGCCTGGGCTACCAAGTGAGCTCCAGGAAAGGCGCAAAGCTACACAGAGAAACCCTGTCTTGAAAAACCAAAAAAAAAAAAAAAAAAGAAAAAGGGTTGTGGACTTTGCCTCCACAAATAAGGAAAGCCACTGAGACCAGGAATATGTCAGGGTGTCCCTCAATACAGGTTATCTATAGAGGTCATTGCATGAAACTGTGAAGTTAAGGCCTGGATTGCCTTGGAGATCCCAAGACGTTAGAGATGCCAGAGTCGTGGGATACTTGGGAGAGCTGATAACAGCGAGTGGAACCAGTTCAAGAGAAAGAAGTGTGTTGCAGTCAACAAAGCTGGAATGAATTAGATATCTGAAGAGCATTAGGACATCAGACATGGAGAGGCAGAGTTTGGAATTTTCCCAGGTGGTGTTTGGTCATGCTGTGGTCCAGTATTTCCTCACTATGCTCCCTTCTCTATGTTTTGGAATGGTGATATATATCCTATGCCATTATATGTTGGAAATATGTGATCTGTTCTTTTATTTTGATTTTACAGGAGATTACAGTCAGGAGATTGCATGAATCTCAGAGGATAATTTGAACTTAAGAATTTTAAATAAGTTTGAGACTTATTTAAACTATGGGGACTTTTGAAGTTAGACTGAATGCGGTTTTGCCTTATGATGTGGCTATAAGCTGTTGGGGGTCAGAGAGTGGAATGTGGTGGTTTGAAAGAAAATGGCTCCCATAGGGAATGACACAATTAGTAGGTGTGGCCTTGTTGGAGAAAGTGTGTCACTGTGGAGGTCAGCTTTGAGATCTCATACATACTCAAGCCAAACCCACTAAAACTGTTCACTTCCTGTTGCCTTTGGAGGGATCAAGATGAAAGGACTCTCAGCTCCAGCACCATGTCTGCCTGCATTCTGCTTTGCTTCCTGCCATGATGATAATGGACTAAGCCTCTGAACTACAAGCTAGCCACCACATTTAAATGTTTTCCTTTATAAGAGTTGCCATGGTCCTGGTGTCTCTTCACAGCAATAGAACCCCTACATAAGGTATTGAGGGTGCAACGAAACCGCCAAACTGGACCACCTCATGGGTAGGAAGAATGTTTGTTTGTTATAAATATGAATCTGCCATGTGGCTATTTCTCCAGTGGTAGGCAGAGAATAGCCAGATACATTTGAGGAAGTCCAAAGATACCATGGATACCTACAGGGAGGCAGAGAGGATAGGAAAAAAATTAAGAATGTGAAGAAAGCCTTGCAAGTCATAAAGAGAGCAGATGGCTGCAGGGTTTGGGTGTATGTGTGTGCAAGCCAAAACAGCCTAGTAGCATAGGGGAGCAGAGAGGTGAGAAGACACAGAAAGCTAGAGCGAGGCTTTGGTATGTTTTACAGGCATGTGTCAATAAGGAATTATATGCCCCATTCGCCAGAGTTAGGGAAGAAAAACCTTTTTCTGAAAATAGAAACCTGTCTCACAGGTTTCTGAAGAATGCTGAATGTAAGCTTTTATCCCTCTGCCCAAATCCTCCTGTTTAATCCTGTTCTACAATGTCAGTGGCATTGCCATTTAGGGGTTTGGGGTATTGAGACCTAATAGTGTTCTTTTTTCTATGCTATCAAACAAGGGGCACACTATCACAAGCAAACACTGCATCTTCAGAGAAATTGCCACCTCAAATGGAGGAAGTAAGTTCATTTCCTTCTCACAGGTCTAGCCCAGTGAGTGTCCTGGACACTCATCCTTCTCCCCAGTCTACCAGATCTACCCTGCCTCCCTCGTCCAGTACACAGGTATTATCTGTCCATACCTACCTCCTCCATAGTCAGCCTCTAGCTTTTGGTAGGATTCTCCCTGGCTGCCATTACCCACAGATCCCTTCTGTATCTCATCCTGCCAGATCTTGCACATCCTTCTCCAGGGTCCAGATTCCAGATGAGACTCTCTCACCCTCCCTATTCACATCTTTTCTCCAACAAGCCATATCAAGCCTAGTTCCCACATCCAGTGCCCTGACCTCTCCTGCCACACTTCCCTGCACTACAACCTACTTTAGGTTTCCACCAGAACCTCCCTACCTGCCTCCATGCAGATCCCTCTGTACTGCACCCAGCCTCTCCTGCCAGATATCTCCCATGTCTTCTCTAGGAACTAGCCAGTGAATATCTCTGACTATCCCCTTCCACACACCCTAATTTTGACTCCCCTACTTGAAACCAAATCCATCAGGAAGCTTCTGTCAGGACCGTCCCTACCTATCTCCTAACACAGCACTGCCACATAATATATCCAACCTTTTCACACAGCCAGGTCTACCTCCACACTTCAGGCTTGGACTAGGTGGCAGACCCTGTATGCAAGCACAGTTTCTCTCTCTCTCTCTCTCTCTCTCTCTCTCTCTCTCTCTCTCTCTCTCTCTCTCTCTAATTTCATTCCACCTACATAATTTTTAACCTCCAGGTCCAAATTGCCCACAAATTCTCTCTTATGTCTAATCTGTTTTGTCTATATCAGATTTAAAACTAACAAAAGAAGTTCCCATCCCGAGATCTCATTGGAACAATATCAACAATATCAAGACTATCAAAAATCCTACCTGTCTAGTAGAAATGTTTGCCAATAATAAATTCTTTTTTTTTGTTTTGTTTTGTTTTGTTTTTCGAGACAGGGTTTCTCTGTGTAGCTTTGCGCCTTTCCTGGAACTCACTTGGGAGACCAGGCTGGCCTCGAACTTATAGAGATCCGCCTGCCTCTGCCTCCCGAGTGCTGGGATTAAAGGCGTGCCCCACCACCGCCCGGCCAATAAGAAATTCTTAGATGAACCTCAGAACACAGAATTTAAAAAAAAAAAGCAAAAGCAAAAAATCTTTGTCAAGGATTTTAAAGAATACACAAAGAAACAGATCAATGAAATTAAGGAGAAGTAACTTATGAAAAATAAATGCCTGGTGATACCCAGAGGAGGAAAATAAAGACAAAAAACATTGGATAATGGAAATGATGAAGACAATCCAGACGAGAATAGAACCCAAGAAGGAGATAGAAACACTGAAGAAGACTCAAGCTGAAATGAAGAAGGATTTGAAAAGCCCCAATAACTCAATTAAAAAATCCAAAGGAAATCCTCACAAACTAGAAGGAATCAAGCAGAACACTCAGGGACTAGAATGTTCGACTGGAAGATAGAGGATCTAGAATAAACAACAAGGGATATGCAAAGTTACACACAGAGAGAAAGAAATGTACAGAAAATCAGGAAATGTGGAGCACAATTAAACAAAACTTGAAATTATAGGCATAGATGAGGGAGATGAATACAAAGTCATTGTCATAGACTAGATTCTCAACAAGATCATAAAAGTAAACTTGGACATATACAGACACTACAAGCGTCCAAAACACCAAATAAGCAGGGCTGGAAAAGAAAATCCCCACAATATATGAGAGTTATAACACTACATATACAGAACAAGCAAGTATCTTCAAAGACACAAGAGAAAAAAAATCAAGTCACGTATAAAAGAAAACTCATCAAAATAACAACAGTTGATTTCTCAGTGGAAACTTTGAAAGCAAGAAGAACTTAGAATAGTGCACTTCAAGCCCTAAAATACAATGATGGCCTGTCTAGATTAATATTAAGTTAGTTAATATTAATATTAAAGCAATACTTTCTGCTACAGTAATTATAAAATGATTCTAAAACCAATGTTTAGGGAAAATGTGTAAACTTGATATTTCTGGGAATGAAATCATATTATCTCAATAAAAATTGGCTCAGAATATTCCCTTGACTATTTTCACATTACTTGGATCACTTGTGTACAACAGCTTATCACAGTGAATCCTCACTGTGAGGTGCTGTTGTATTTACAGGCATAGGCTCTGTCTGCCCTTAGAAGTGAGACTGCATTGGGGATACTCCTTGCCTACCAGAGCAGTATGACCTTGCCTAGGTTGGTGGTATGTTTACCCTTACCACAAGTTATTCTTACCCATTTGATAGGTGTTTTTGTTTGTTTGTTTTACTTTTGATTTTTTTTTCTGCACAATGGAGCCCTGGGACTTTCAGTAACAGGAAGTTTACTTGGAGTATAAGCGATGGTGATCAGTTCAAAAATAGTACCCACAGGGTAATTCTTAATATTATTTCTTTTAATTTTTTTGACAATATATTTTATTCTACTACTTAGTCAATCAGGTCTAAGCATCAGAGTATGTGAAAAGTCCTCAATTACCAGATCCTGAGGACAGTCAACTCTCAATAAATTAGGTTTCAAGGATCGAACATCAAAAGACCCTGTAATATACCTCTAAACCAACAAAAGTCACAGCGATAATACCATTTTATCCATTAAAAAGGGTTAGAGGATTAAAGGAACAGGCCATCAGATACTCAGTTTAATATTATTCATTCTTCTCCTTAGGCTCATTCTTACTAGGATTGCAAAATAAGTAACTGATGACTGGAGTTACACAGAAATATTATTTATAAATCAATAAGAAGAAAATGTTCTAAGTGTACTATGAACAGCTAGAGAAACCTTTAATATTTAAGAACAAATATATTTGTACCTAGTTCTTTACACCTATTATTACAGTCATGAGATTCTTATAAATATCTGTGTGAAGAGGATAAAAAGAAACCCAAATAGAAAATCTGATAAAGTCAAAAGATAGCAAATACAGCAGAAAACTTCATCGCACAATATGTTTTTTAAGTTGTCAAGTAAAACTGGTCTGTGACAGCTGTAAAAACCAACCTGGTTCATTGACTCTTAACGATGTACATTTTGTCTTTTCAGATCTTATAGTGAACATAATATATCACTATATATGGAATAGATATAGTTTTCATTAGAGAGGGTGGAAAAAAGTTTCATTAGATCATATCTAGCTGGAAAGTTGAACTCCAGGAAGAAATTGAGTATCTATGTCAGGGGAGAGAGAAGGAAAAAGTATTCTGTGGAAATGCCATTCAGTGGTTCGGGAGACACTTATTTCATAAATAAACATTGCTGTGAGGGAGTTTGCTGGACGAGCCTCAATTTGGGGTATTGTAGTTTGGCCTTTGATTTTGGATTTTATGCAAAATAGTTTATATGGAATATATGAAATATTTTGTGTCTTTTCTGATAAATTGACTTCATTAGTTTAAGTTGATTTTTCATTTTTAAAAAGCAACTTGAAATCTCAAATTTAATGTTGAATGCTTTTAGCAAATAAGATATACCTTGAACTTCATATTTGACATGTTTAATCACTTGGTATCATAAAGGACGTTCAAGTTTTAAGACATTTCCATCTATTCTAAGATGCCCACTATGATCAATATGTTCAAGTTAATTCCTAGTCAGAAACAGGATCACCTACCGAAATTGTATTGTGAGAAAATGGATGAGACTCTTTTACCTATTAGCCAAATCACACTGCCTGCTATTAATTTCTTATACCTAAACTCAAATAGCAAATGTCAATAGCAAGCATAAACACCACTTCTCAATAAAATTTCTAAATAGAGTACAGGATTTAACAGAACTGATGTGAAAGAGGAAACTGACTGATAACACAAAATTGCATAGTTTGCAGCTAATTCAAATTTCTGTGTGCTCCTAAAGTGTAAATAGATGTTCTAGTTTTTAACCACTGCCATTTATTTTCTCCCAAAACGCTATTATAATTTAATTTAAAATACACATGTAGTTGTCATTTTTGGTCAAGTGTAATAGGAATATGAGATTAATTTAATGAAATAAAATGGAACAGCATAATTTCTGGTAAACTTCTGACTAGTAGCTCCTCTGGAGAGAATGACTAAGTTTTCCATGGACATGTAAACATTTGACACTAAATATTTAATCAACTGGGATCCAATTATGGTTTTAAAATGTGACTAAACCTAAAATATGATATTAAGTCAAAATAGTATTACAAATATGGAAAACGGAGAAATAAAGGTATTATGTTATATGTACAGAAAATAACCCACTTTATAAGTATGGGATTGAAACAGCTTTCTCAGATTGTACTGGAGAGCTAAGAAGTTGAACCAGAAGAGTTAACCCAAAAAATGTCCCTAGATTTAGATGCCAGTCTACCTATTAGAAGGGTAAGCACACATTTTTACCTAAAAAAACAGCAATGGAAATTGCAAAAGCAGAGGATATAAGTCCTGGTCTGTAAGTGAATAAATAAGAGGAAGTACTTACTAAAAAGGAGACATCAAGAGGTAGTATATTAACATGCTGGGACTCCCATTACAAAATGTCACAAATGAAGGATTAGAACCACAGAGACTCACAGTCTGAGTTTTGGAAGCCATAATTTAAAAGTAAGTATGTCAGCACAGCTGTTTCCTTCTGACTGCTGAGAAGGAGAAACCCTTTCTCTGTGTCTCCCTCAGCTTTTGATGGTTTCAGAACAATTGATGACATTCATCTTCTACTATTAAACCTCAGTCTTGTCTTCTTTATTCATAAGTATTCTCCTGGTTGATGTGTCTTGAACCAAACAGCTCTGATATGTTAGAGTGCAAGACTTCTGAATTAAGGACCCCATGCTGCTCTGATATGATCTGATTACAACCTAAATATATTGGAAATGAATGTTTCACAATATAGTTAAAATTCTAAGATACTGAGAGTAGGACTTCACTCTATGAATTCTGAAGGAACAGAATACAATATATACCTGATTATAACCACATAATGTTCATTTTATATGTAGCAAAAAATTTAAGCGTGACTCACTAAAATAGATTTCTATTATTCATGAAGGCATATTACTTTTATAAACTGTGTGACTTTTCAAGTCTACAATGTCTTTTTCTGAGAGAGAGAGAGAGAGAGAGAGAGAGAGAGAGAGAGAGAGAGATTCTACCAAAATGTATCAGCATCTTTTAAGTTTTGATAGATATTTGTACTGATCATATATTGTTGAATAACTACAAAGAAAAATACCTAAAAGGAAATAAATAGCAGGATTTGCAGAAATGTTTTCTTCAAAGCATTTTTATTTATAGAATAATGGACAATTTTTACTTCAAGGAACAATGCAACAGAATGCTCATTATGAATAATAGCTACATGCAGACATTATATACAGTGGTTATGCCTCAATATTTTAAAGCTGTAACTAATGTGTCACAGATATTTACCTAAGCAGCACTTCATGTACATCAATAGAATAAGTCCTCACAAGAAGCCATGAAGCACATTTCACAATCCCTGTTTGATTTTTCATAACATTAAAGTAGGACTAGGAAATGAATGTTGTTTGTGTAAGTCTGTTCAGCTACATATGTTTCTGAGCAGAGACTTGAACTCAGTCATGCTCCAATGTCTGCATAATAACCACATTCTAATATTTACATCCTAAATTGACATAGAGATAGGTGTGATGGGGTCTCTTCTTAAGATTGAATCTATTTTAGACACAGTTTTCAATTATTTAATTATTTACATTAAAAGTACTGTAGCATGAATCTTAAAGATACTTATTAATAAAATCAAACCTGAAGCCAGGTATTGGGGTGAATGCTGGAAGATCAGAGAGACAGAACAGGCCACAGCCGCCTCACCTCACCAATTCCTCAGCTGATCCTGTTTCCTCAGACTGGAAGCCTCTGAGTCCTCATCCAGAATGAATCTCAGCTGAACTGTGCTACTCAAAGCCTAAAAGTTTAACCAGCCTAAAAGCTTCTAGTTTCTGGTCTTCATGCCTCATATATCTTTCTGTTTTTGTCATCACTCCCTGGGATTAAAGGCTCACACTTTGGGATCAAAGGCATGTGTCACCATGCCTGGCTGTTTCCAATGTGGCCTTGAACTCACAGAGATCCAGAGGGATTTCTACCTCTGGAATGCTAGGATTAAAGGTGTGAGTGCCACCATTTTCTAGCCTTTGTACCTAGTGGCTGTTCTGTCTCTGACCCCAGATAAGTTTATTAGGGTGCACAATATTTTGGGGAACACAATACCACCACAGAGTACTTTGTGGCAAGCTTAGCAAGAGTTTCCATAGTACTGTGTGATTATCAGTGACTTGCTTTTCTCTGGATTTTAATATTTTTAATATAAATTAATTATGTTTATAATTGAAAATTGTGTGCCACATTATATATTGATTTACACAAAAGCTCTGGTTATACCTATTTCAGTGTGAATTTAGGAAGCTAACATAATATAGTGGGTAAGAGTATGAGAATATGGATTCTTTAACCAAATGACCTGGAACTCCTATATAATTGTTTTTTTGGAAACTTTATTCAAGAACACTGCATCTACGCTACTTCCACCTTTTCTTCTACCCCCAACCCCTCCCCTGTGTCCACCCCCGCAACTCATGATCTGTTCTTTATTATTGTTACAACTATATTCATAAGTATATATGTGTATATACATGTGTACTCGCACACACATATAACCTACTGAGTCCATATAACTTTGCTTGTATGCACATATATTAAGGCTGACTACTTGGTTCAGGGGAAGCTATGTGGAGCTCTTCCCTGAAGAGAACTGACTCTCCTTTTTCCTCAGAAGCCTTTGTCAGTGTATAGTTCTTTATCTAAGGGTGTGACTGGGTGGCATTTCTCCCATTCTTGTTGGCATGTCTACTAATGTTGTTAATATATTGATCATGTTCAGGCATCCGTATTGCTGAGAGTTCATGTGTGCCTTTTCCCCTGTCATGTCTAGGGGACCGTTCCTACCAGCAGAGGTCTTGGGTCTCTGGAAGCCTCCTCCCTGATGACTGGTTCATGTACTGTGGGGAGGTGCTATGTGAACTACTGAAGGAGAAGAGTGATTGGTAATCTTATTCAGCTGTAAAGCTTATGTAGCCCAACATTGACTAGCTGGCAAGATATCCACAGTTGTGCAATAGTGGCATGCTTATCTTGGATGGTACCAACAACTCTGTAATTGGAGTTAGGCACATTCAACAGGAGGGAATGAATGTCTGGTACCGTAAATCTAGCCAGCTACCTATGACTGAAAAGGCCATAGACCTGATAAGATATTGGACTACTCTCATATTTCTAAATTACTATATTTTTATAATTTGATAATTTTTTAGAAGGTAAGAAAAATGAAAGAACCAGAAGACAGAAAGGACTGGAAAATGCTATCTTGTGGACTTGTTACAACATTTACAGTAATTTACAGCTCACAAGACATGTGGTCATCTGCACTGAGCCAATGCAGGCTCAGCCCTACAAACAATCGGCTAAGGGATGGATGGGAGTGGGAGAGGTGCACAGAGCTCTACCTTTATAGCTAAACTATTGGCTTCGGATCATTTCTGGGGAGAAAGAATCTCTGTTTTTAACTGTATACCTAAAGTTAAACCCACCAGACTTCAAACGATAGCTCCCAAGCCATGGTCACACAGATGGCCCTGGTTAAACTAAATGGGTTAGAAAACAAAATGAATAGACATGAGCATGAGAGAATTTGTGAAGTGGGAGAACGTAGGGAGTAGGGGATGAGAAAAGTGGGAGTGAGGGTGTTCAGCATAGATTGTGTACGTGTGTGTGTGTGTGAAATTTTCTAAGAATTACTTAATAAAAAGGAAGAAGTAAATAAAAATAAAATAGAAAGCATGCATACACACTTGGTTACTTTCGTATTGCTGTGGTAAAACACCATGATCAAAGCAGCTTATAGAACAAAGAGATGATTTGGGGGATAATAGCCCATGTTGTGGAGCAAAGATTCTAGAGCATGGTAATAGTTAATGATGGTAGAGTAGGGGGAGCAGGCAGCAGGGGGCTGGGGCAGCCGCTGCGAGCTTACCTCTAGAACCCCAAACAGGAAGCAGAGAATAAACACTTGAAATGAGTCTTTTGAAAACTCAAAGCACTCCAGCAGCCCCACCCTGCCTGATTTACTTCTACCAACAAGGCCACACTCCTAATTCTGACCAAAGAGCTACTAACATGGTGTGTGTGTGTGGAGGGGGTTGCGGGCAGGCAAGTACTAAAGTGCCTGAAGTTTATGGGGACATCTCATTCAAACCACCATTTTTCCTAAAAGTTTTCTGTAATAATCCACATAAAGTGCTGACATGGTATAGGGATATGGCTCAATGGTAGAGGCCTTACCTAGTAAGGCTCCGAGTTCCATTCTCAGCCCTGCAAAAATATTGTAAAATGATTACAATGATACCTCATATGTTACTATTATTGCACACACTTCAAGGTATAACAAAATAAAAATATTTGATATATGATCATAGATTTTTTCTTTTCACTTTTTTATTAAGAATTTTTTTTTCATTTTACACACCAGAGATTTCCCCCTCTTCCCTCCTCCTCCCCCCCCCAGCCTTCCTCCTAACTGACCCCCATTTTCCCCCACAAGAAAGCAAGGCCTCCCAGTGGGAGGAACATCCAGGAGAGGCAAGTCCGAGCCCTTCCCCCTGCCTCAAGGCTGCATGAGGTGTCCCATCATAGGCAGTGGGATCCAAAAAGCCCCCTCATGCGCCGGGGATGGATTCTGATTCTACCACCAGGGGGCCCTCCAAGCAAATCTGCATGGCTAGACAATTGTGTAGCTTGGTTTGCTCATAGATTTTAATATATTATATTCACTCAATAAAATGTGATAAGTGCAATGCTTCATTACTTAAATTTTTGTTTCTCTTTAGAAGAGTTCTTTTTTAATTTTTTTCAATTCAAGCTTTGAGCAGCTATATATGCTGGCAAAATATAAATAGATTACATCTTTTATGCAATTAACCCAGGTTCACTATTTATTACAGTTTAGTTAGTAGACATGCCCTGGCATGCATGGAAAACTCAGGGTGCTTCATACAACCTAATATGTATACATGGCCTGTCTCCTCAAAGGCATGGGTCAAAAGACCTGTTGCTAGGTCCCCCTAATACTCAGTTTTGATTACTACAACACTGTTATATTTACTAACACATTCTGGGTAGGGAGCACTGAAGAGTCCTAGGAGCTATGAAAACAATTTAATGTACATGAATGTACCAGAAACCAGTATAAGTTCTCAACAAAATCACAACTACCCGAATAAGACTTACATAAAGACCCAAAGAAGGTTAGAGAAATGCCAATGTGGGAAGGTTTCAAGGAAGAAAACAAAAAACAAAAAAACCTGAATTTCCCAACTCTTTGCTCTGTTGGGAGTAAGTGTGCTGCACTGTCCATGGTACACACACCAAGACATTCTTATGCAAGTCAAAGGAGAGCACTCATTAACCAGTTCTCTCCTTTCACCTTGTAGGTTCTGGAGATCAAAGCCAGGCGGTCAGGCTTGGCAGCAAGTATCTCCACCCACTGGACTGTGTTGTCTCCCCTCACCATTTTCCAATTTCTTATTGTGCTCTTCGGTATCATATTATATATTACCCTCATTGTCTAAAGACTGAATTTAGTAGTAGATGGAGAAAGATACAACTCAAATAGGAATTAGTTTTAATAATACAGAGTGTAAGGTATGTCCAGTATAAAACTTCACTTTGTTTTGGCTTTAATATGACTTCAAAGACAGCACATACAATATCTGGTTAAACTATATATTTTATATGTAGTTCCACCTCTTAAACATAAGACATTGAAATTCCATTGATTCATTTGGCATTTCATGCTAAAATAATTACAAGTTCCAGTATAACAGGCTTAAATTCCTAGTGGCATTCAGGATGACCTCCGATAATCTCTTTAAATATTGAAAGAACAAAAACATCAGGGACAGCTTGACTTTGAGGAATATGGAAGAAATTTTGAAAATGGAGCTGAAACACCATATCAAATTTTGGAGCAGTAACATGGGTGATCATTTGAGTGTCCAAGTTTTACTCTGATAATTTTCCACTTCATTTATGTTCAAAGATAAATTCTCTCTTAAAGGCTGGAATAAGCCTGGAAGAACTTTGTCTGTTACTAGTTGTATATGCTGCAGAGGAAAAATAGAAGAAAACAGAATTTTGTTACAGTTTTCAGTGATTGGATCTGTAAGATATTCTTTTGAGAAATGTTCTGCTCCAGCCATATTTAAAATTATGTGTTTTGTTAAGTTTATTTTTATTCTACAAGTTTTTCAGTGAGGCACTTTCTGTTTTGATGATATAATTTAATCACAACTCTTTGCCATTTAAAATATAGGAAACATAATATTTATCAAAGGGACTACTGTGTGAATTTAACATTTCTTCTTGATGTTAAACTCATCCCATAATGTGATGCTTTTTATCTATGCTTCCAGTTGGTCTTGAGTAGGAACATTCAGAACATTTCAGTGTTTATCTACAATCATCTCCTCTTGCATTATTAAAATAATAGGCTAATCATGTGAGTTATAATTATATGAACAAGATCAAGTAATAGTATAATATAGTTATATGATTTTATTCTAGTGAATATATGGGCAATGAAAAATGAAAGAAAATGAAATTGAAAGACCAGTTAATCTTCCTGAGTCACAAATGTGTACGTGACCAGAGAGTGGGAATTGGAGAAAGTTACATCAACATGTTATGGAAGCCAGAGAAAGACAGGAAATCCTTCCTCATATGAACTACACACCATAACCAAAGCTTGACTGAGAATATTCCATAAAGGTGGGAAAATAAAGGGCAGTGTAAATGACCCACAAAGAGTCATGGTCCTCAGGGTCTGGCCCTTTGGAAGTAGATGCTATTTATATCTCTGCTTACTAATCCAACTCCTTCCTTAGGAGTACTTTCCCTATCTCAATAAAGGATCGCTTTTTCTATATTTCTATTATTTTTGTTTCTTCTATCTTTACTATTTCTATCCATTTGTATCTCCTGCAATAAATTTTTCTGGGACACAAAAAACTTCATTGTGTGACACAGGCCTGAAAATCAGACCTCTAAAAGAAGGCACTGTTAGCAAAGAGGTGCAAGTTATAATCTCTCTTTCTTTCTTCCTTTCTTCCTCTCTCTCTCTCTCTCTCTCTCTTTCTTTCTTTTTTGTGTTCCCCCTTTGATCCACATATGTTGTGATATCTTTGAGAACAATAGGGCTTTTAGGGCCTCTCTATGAACTAGACTTGGGGAGCTACAGTCTTGGAAATGCTATGGCCACCAAAGCCTCCTCAAGCCAATGGCTGTCTTGGGTTTTAGTCTTAAAAATTTGAAAAAAAGGTGAAAATCCTGACCCTAAATAATGAGTTTTAGAGAGAAGTTTCTTTTAGCTTTATAGATTGGAACTTGAGAGGGAGTCATAGAGGGCAAAGCAGGATGGGACCCAGAAAGAGGTACTGTCAAGCTATTAGTTGTTGGTTTTGTTTTGTTTTGCTTTTTGTTTTGAACACTGTTTTAAAGGTATGAGGTGCAGCATGAGCTTGTCAGTCCAGTTGCCTGAGCATGAGATGTAGGATCTTCGGTCTCAGTCATATATTCAAGTGTAGTCTCTTGGCAAGGCTGTGGAGTTGAACCAGGAAACCAGACCACAATTCTGTCATTTCTGGCCTCCAGTGAGGACATGCTCAGAACTAGTGAATCGATGTCTCTGCCTCACCTGATCAATTTCTATCTCTTGTTTTAATAACTTTCATCTACAACAGGAAAGTACTTCTGTAGTGTGCTCTTAACCAAGGGCCTTTCTCTCTGCTATCTTTCTCTTCCATTCTTCCTTTTATGGCTTATGGTGCTGAAGTTCAGAGTATGCCTGAACCATCTCTCCTGACCTATGAGAGGTCAGGTGGATATGTAACAGGGTAGAGAGAAGGCACATGGGCCAGCAATATGGCTGAGCATCACAGTTTATCGAGGTGATTAAACATAAGAGGCTCACTTGGATCCACAGTGACTCAGTACTGGGGCTGAGAGCCATATGTATCTCCACTGGCAAATTATGCTCTGATGCTAAATGGGCCCTCTCCCACCGCTACCAGCCAAGCCAAGATGGCAATGCTGAAGTGATTGTTGTAGCTTTACAGTGGCTCTGGGGCTCCAGAGAACTACCACATTCCCAAATTTTCCATTGTCTCCAGCATTCACGTACTCCCAATCTTCAGTCTGTCTTTCAAAATAATTAAAGCTGCCTCAGCAAGACATGAACAAGTACAGCAGCAGCAGATATGCTAACATGGAAGTGAGGTGTCCCATGGGGCTGAATCTATAGATAAAGAACTACAGACAAGAAAGAACATCAGATGAAAGAAAAATAGTTCTCCCAAGGAATGAGCACTTTCATTGGCTATCAAGTATCAAGTGGCCAGCACTGAAATCATATACATAAAATCAAAGCAAGAGAGACCATGAATTTCAAAGGAATTAATGGGAGTACATAGGAGAAGTTTGAGGGAGGGAATATAAGGAGAAAAAATATGTAAATATATTTTAAACAAAATAATAAAGAATGTCAGATTCAGATATAGTACAGTGCTTACCTGAGCTTTGGATACAATGACATCTCACAGTGTCCTTATGCTTGCTACCTTCTAGATAACTCCATACTTGCATTCCAGGATGCCTTTCATACTTCTGTTTTGCTAGATTCTAGCTGTTCTCAACTCCTCTCAAGTGTACAGAGTTGGTTCTTAAGGTAGAAACATTTTTCTCTTGAGCATTAGATTCAAAGGAGGGGGCAGAATTCTTTGCCTATTGTCACTTTTAACCTAAGTGGAACTTTAAAATAAAAAAAGCAACACCATCATAAAAGCAAATAAGGGAATTTTTCCACAGGTGGAAACTTGATATAAGACAAGTTTTTTTTTTAATTGAAAATTAGTACAGAAGGCATAAACCTTTTAATAAATGGGGGCATGACAGTTGATTTACCCATGAATTAGGACATATAAGTATGCTTACCTTTTTAATGAGTGTTATTATGAAAAGGGGGTCTTAAAATAGTCTCATCCAGAGATGCTTGTGGCAGGATCTGTCTAAACCTGGGAAAGACAATGTAGATAGTTGATACAGTGCTAGTTGGGGAAAGAGTAAACCAAGACCATCATGAGACACAAGCCAGTGTTTCTGGCCTCTCTGAGGCGATCCCTGAACATGGCCACGAAGGCTTCTTTGAGAGACAGAAGGGAGGCTGCTGTAATCTGCCCAGTTTCTTTGAAGACTGAGAACAGATGAGGTACTGGTACTTGTCCCTGCATGCAATCTCCTTTGGCTCACGTGCTACAGTGCAGCTTCGGGATTAAAAGAAATTGACTGTGAGAGTCCAAAATAAATAGGGTTAATATTTTACTACAAAATCATTTAGCCTGAGTAACATATGGACAAAGATGGAAGCAAACCCTAACACTGTCCTGAAGTAAGTTCTGGATTTGATTTTTGTTTGCTTTTAGAATGCCTAATATTAAACACATAATCTTAGAAGGAAAAAAAATACATGTTCTAGACAACAGTGTATAAATATAGGTAAGAAAATATTCATGTAGGTACAGCATAATGTGAAGAAAAGACAGCAATAAAAATGACTAAATATAAGAGAATGAGAAAGGACTGAATGCATATTGTGCACATGAGTTATGAAAGCTATTTTTTTTAGTTCTACCTTGTTCTAGATATTTTTGATTTTGGTGGGAGATAAGTGCCTAAAATATCTTTGTGACTGGAAATGTAAATTTTAATCTGAAGTTCATAGTCTATTCTGAATGCCTATTATAACTATAATAGCAGTTTATTATGTTGTATAGATTTGGGGGTATGGTTAATTTTGGTGTGTAATGTTTCTATTTATTGGAAAGTTTGTTTATAATAAAGATTATGAATTTTTTTTAAAAAAGCAAGTTCTGTTTCACAAGACTCAGGGGTGATACCTCTGATGTCTTTGTTGACCTCATTCTGCCCAAGCCGTGCTTCCAAAGCAGAAAATGGTGGGTAATAGGACTCAGGTGAAGTATCTTTTCCCACTCTACAGAGCTGCATTCTACATTCACATTCTCCCCTCTACCTCATGTTACCAGAAAAAAAGGAAACTGGACCAACAGGGTATACTAGAAGTTAAGCTTCCTGCCTTCCATCCACTCTTGTGCCTACAATACTTCCCCTAGGGGTCACTCCTTAAACCTAGAGATAATTACAGTCCTTATTCCTCTGTTAACCATAGACTCTCAGCTCTACAAAGAAAACCAAGCATGGTTTTCTACAGTACATCACTGAGCAACTAGATCACACTAATTGATCTTATCTAATTTGTCCCCTAGCTTCATTTTATCTTGCCTCATGGGGATTTACAAAAAAAAAATCTCTGCCATCATCTCAAAACAAACATACACCTTCCAGCTGCCTTCTCAAATGGATAAAACCTCTTCCTTGTGTCAAGCCTTCTCATCTATTTTTCTTTCTTTTTTCTTTTTTACTACCCAAAGATTATTACTAAAATTTAATACAGATACCCATGTTAGCTCACAAATTTCAATAATAGAGGAACTTCAGGCTTTACAGATTCCACAATTCGGCTGTTCCACTTCAACCCTGAGCAAATGAGAACTTCAGAAGGAATGAATCTTATAGGACATTGCCATTTTAAAGACTGAAGTTACCCAACCAACAAAACAGAATGGCATAGAAACAAAAAGTCAGCTTTACAGATTCCACACAAGAGTTAATCTTGTTCCTTCTAAACTTAGGTTAAAATAGACCTTTCAATCTTGTTAACACAATGCTAACATATGAGCTATTGTTTGTATGCTATTTTATATTATGACATTCTGGGACAAAACTCTGTCCCTATGATCCTCTGAAATATTGGAGTAATAAAAAAATCTATGGCTACATGATTTGTTTTCATTCATTTTTACTGTTCACTGAAACTTATTTTTGTGTTCCCCTTTTTTGTATTTCTTGTCATACATACTTGAAAAATGCATGTGTGCATGTATGTGAATGTGTGTTTGGGGAAATAGTAAAGGGCTTAGAAGCACATGGTTATAAACTGAGGCATACTCGACATCTTAAATCTTATTAAAATGGCATTTGTGGGTCTATTAAATGTTTCATAAAAGTTTAAAATGCTATTTGTTTAAATTAAACATCATTTGTCAGTGTCCTATGATAAAATTTTGATTAAATTATAAAGAATGTTTAGATATAGAGTTTCTTGTAATGATTTACTCCCAAAACAGGCTCTGGAAAAAAATCAATATTATTTCATTTTCTCTTATTTAATTATCACATAAATTATAATACATGAATGCTACATTTACATCATTTCCTCTCCTCCCTCTTCCCCCAGCTCCTTCATGGTCCCTTCTATTTTCCTCTCAGATTCAAATTCATGATTTCTTCCTTAGTTATTACTATTATATGTATGTGAGTAAATCCAACTTTTCAGTTTAATTATCGTTTTACTCCCTCTGTGCCTCCCCAACACCTGAATAGAGACCATGACACAAATCTACAGCTGGTCAAATTGAAGAGAACAACTGACCATCAGGGGACCAATAACAATTGATACATCTACAATACAACCCCTACACCCACGTCTCAGAGAATATAACGGAAGACGGTGCAGAGGACCACCAATACTGCTGTGAGAGAGTCTTCTATGTATGACAGGGAAGCCGCACTCAGAGACTTTCAAACACGTGGTCCTGTAGATAAGACCTATACAAAGGCAATGCTAGTCAATGTTCTGATGGAATTCTCACAAGATCCCAGTCCTAGATGAAGAGTTACAGGCAACTGATGGGTGCTAAGAGAAGGAGACTCCATTTTCTCCAGGAATGAGGCCCCTGGTAGGTTAGCAAATCCAAAGCTGTCCATCCTAAACACCTAACATTATAAGTAGTAGTCCACATTTCTTTCTTAAAATAGTTTTAAGATCAAAACAAGCTTCAAAGGGATGTGTTTCCTGAATTGAGCGTGGCCTTCTCTTTCCTGGACCTCATTCTTTTTGGAGTCATCAGGGAACATAACCATGTTACTCTTGCTTAGGTTGTGTTTTTAATCTTAGGATGTATGTCTTTTCTGTAACACTTTACAATTTAAAGTTAAATTGCCCATGATACTTGGATTTTAGCTAACTCCTACTACAAAAAAATGTAAAATTCCTCCTTTAACCAACAAAGTAAAAAATCCTGTGGTCCCATATGCAGGGACTACACCCATCATAAGCAGGGAAATAGTTACAGAAAATGTACTGATCATCATTCCTACTTCTCCCAAAATATTATGAGGATATGGAGCTCTCAGGGAGTAGATATGGCAATAGATTAGAGACACAAAGAATTAAGACTTGAGAATTATATCATTGAGAATAATAATTAAAGAAACTAATTTGCATTGAAAGATAAGAAATACTTCCCTGACTAGACTACATATAATTACTGGGCATTCCTAAGAACTGCTCATGATATACAAATGTAGGTGAAGACAATGTCGTGTAAATGACATGTAAAAGGTCCTGAGCCTTGTGGTTCAACAGTTTTGCAATGAATACCATGCCCTTGCTGTGTGGTCTACTAGCTTACTCCTATTCTCACAAATAATTTCTTTTTTCTATTTCTAACCATGTGACACTGATGTAATTCATTGTCCTTGGATAAGAGTCTGGAAACTTCAGGAGGTACTTTGGGATGTAGATCCATGCCTTTAACATGCACAGAGTATCAGTACACCATGGCACAAATCTTCAGGATCTGCAGCAGAGATGCAGGGTGCTCCAGCTTGATGCTGTTCACACAGTAGATTCCTACCATATCTGAGCAGCCCTGAGTTTTGTTAGCATTAATCATTTTACTGGGCTGCAATCAAGCATGGATTTTGCTTCCTGCATGTAAAACCTCTCTTCCTTTCCCAAGACTATTTATAGTATAAGAATCTTTGTAGAGAAAATATAAAACAAAATGCCTTTGTGTATAGTATTGCAGGAAGGCTGGAGGTCCATAGAGAATTGTTTACCAATGTTCTCTTATCTTGAAAACCTCGCTTTTCAACTCATGGGTGTATTTCAAAATTTGGAAGCTTATTCTTCTAATTTTATTAAATATCCTTTTCCTCATTGGCTTGGTCTTTTTCCATTTCATATAATTATCTTACATACGAAAGCCATTGCTAAAAGAAACTGCTTTTAAACACAGCTAGGGAAAGACTGAAACTCATTTTTTTTTTTTTTGCAAAATTTCCATCCAGCAAACAATACAAAAGAATCACAAAATATTCAACCTTTCCGCTTTGATTAACATCATGGACTAATGACAACATTATTTCCAGTTATTTTAGAAGACTATACGCTACAGACCACTCCTCTTACTCGTCATTACTTAAAGAGTTGATGGAAAATATAAGTATAATCATTATTTTGCAGACACTTAATGGCATTTATTTATTCATATTGTACTAATTATAATTGTTTTCAATCTTGGTATATTAGGGATCTATTTATGTATTTAGGAATATATGCATATACATACATAACAACATTTCATGT
>CABHPQ010153778.1:35159-48111 GCA_902168405.1 Peromyscus aztecus
AGAGAGAGAGAGAGAGAGAGAGAGAGAGAGAGAGAGAGAGAGAGAGAACATGAACAAAGTTACTCACTTTCTCCTTTTTCTCTTTCTCTTCCATGTGGTACTACCCACATTCACAATTCTTTGACAATGTTCTCATGACACACCCAGAATCATGGTTTCATAACACTTTATGTACTTCTTAATCTAATCAGGTACAATTAAGACCATTCATTACAAGTCCACTTCTTTTCAACTTGATATCTAAACAGATCTGCTTAGACCTCAATATTCAATCCCTGACATCCAAAACATTCTTACATTGTTAAAATATGATGAGTTAATTTTCAACAGTTTTTATAATCTTAACAATTTTAACACTGTTTAAAATTCTAATTGCAAATTCTACTTTAAGATAAAAGACAGAGACTAAAATATTAGTCTCTGAAGAACAAATTATGTAATTCTAATATACAGATGAAGAATGAATATTTCCTGTATAAAAGGAAGATGTTGAAAAAGAAAGGGGGAGGAGTTCTCAGGCTACAAAGAGAAACAAACTTGCTTTTATAGAGAATTGAAAAAATTACTTTCTTGCATAGAATTTTAAATATTTATTTATATACCTTAATGTTCCTTAAAAGATATTAAAATCATTTTTAATTTCTGCCATCTCTTTTAAGGCTTGTACTGTATATAAACCTTTTGGTCCAAACTAAAGCTAATAGATCATTTATAGAAAAATAAAGAACCCCTTAAAAGCATTCTTCACTGTTAGTGAAGAATATATATATATATATATATATATATATATATATATATATATATATGTGTGTGTGTGTGTGTGCGTGTGTGTTGAACTACTGTTAGTGAAGAATTCAAACTTTTAGTAATGGAGAATTCTAGACAATCAAACTGTTAAATCAGTAGTAAAAGTATTAACTATGACTTTGGATATGATCATATTTGATCCATCATCTATATAAGAATGAACTTGAAATATCACTTAGTAGAAAAATAGTGTGATCTGGGAAGTAGATATTACAGGTGAGGAAATAGAAGACACATTTCATAGAGGATCAAAGTTACTTTTACAATACTCAAACTATGACTGCTAGTATCAAATTCCATGTAAGAGTTTGGTTCTACAAAATGGGCACTAATGTTGGTATTGTAAGAAAATATTTCTGCAAGACTTTCTTAAACTCACTATCATGCTTGACATTATAATATACCAATATTAGCATTTCATATGTACTAACCCTTTCTAGAGTTAATGGGGAAAGCACAGGGTTTGTTAGGTTGAGGTCATTTTTGTGGAGAGCAAGGTGTTGGCAGAAAAGAACCTGAGAATGCTTGCATATATTAAAAAAAAGACATTTCATGATATCATATTTCCACACTGAGTTCTGGTCTGAAGGATTCTAAAGATATACAAAACTGAAATTTGCACACAATATCATCAGTTTTTATTACATGATGCTGGACAACTGGTCTCTACAACAGAGATTAGATTTTTTGTGTCAAGACTTCTATATTCAAGCTGTTCTGTTCTTCCTGGAATGTCTTGTGTACTTTCAAACTCAGGAGAGTAATCATCCTAGGAGAATTAGAACCTGTGAGATTCCTATGAGGAGTCTTTATCATAAGAGTCACCTGTTGTTGAAGAGTAAGTTGAATGCTTATAGATGTGAAGCTGAGAATTCATTCTATTTTATTAGAAAGTGGACATGAAATATTGTTTATAAAAATTAAATTTATTGAAAAAATTATTAAAGAGATAATACTTAGGCAATGTGCATAATTTCATTCTATGTGAGTTTTGTTGTCCACTGATTTATGACAGATTTAAAACTTAAAATGGTGATATAGTATGAAATAAATTCACCAAATATTTGCCAAACATTGTTACATTTTATGTGCAATAAACAAAATATGTTACTGACATTTTAAGTTCCTCATGCCTGGGGACAATTCATTTAGAAAGGAAAGAAGACACACATTAGATGAAAATGCATGTTAGTAAATATTCAGTAGCAATTGCCATGAGCAAATTAGACATAGAAGCATTCAATGAATTAAACACATGATATTCTTTTAAAAACACAACAAACAAAGTAATAGGGTAGGGATCAAATTAAACAGATTATAATTATCAAATGACTGCTATGGTAGCTTTGAATGTTCACAAAGATGCTCTTGGGATACTTAGAGATATGATTATAAGACACCTAACCATTCTATAAATAATTTTTTTCATTATAACTGTAGAATGTCATACTATGTTTTCAGCATTTAACTTTAATATTTTCTGGCTGTGGTACATAGCAATTGTAGCAAATTAAACTGAAATAAAGCATTCAAGATTTTGAAATTTCAGTTTTTTAATTTCCAGCAGAGTCAGAAAAGAAAAGGAATTAAACAGGAATCCATTTGAATATCTGTGTGACAGAGTGTTTCACATTCACAACTGGGAACAACGGACAACGTAGAAAGGTTATTGTAGATGTTTCCCGACATTTTACCTTTGATGACTGTATAGTTGTTTTTCCTTCTATAAACTGAACAACAAAAATACATGTGGAAGGTTTAGCAGAATAGAAGGATAGAAGGAATTACTGTTTCATTCAGTGTTCTATTGCTATAGGGACAGCATGGCCACAGCAACTCTTATAAAGAAGACCATTTAATTGGGGCTGGCTTACAGTTCAGAGGTTTAGTCCATTACTGTCAATGCAGGAAGCATGGCAGCACATAGGCAGACATGATGCTGCAGGAAGAGATGGGAGTTCTACATCTTGATCCATAGACAGCAGGAAGTGACAATGACACCCTGGCCAGGCTTGAGCTTCTGAGACATTAAAACTCACCCTCTAGGGACACATTTCCTCCAATAAAGCCACACCTACTTCAGCAAGGGCAGACCTCCTAATAGTGCCTGTTCCTGGGACCCTGTGGAGCCATTTTCATTTAAACTACCACAATTATGAAGCTGAAATGGGTGGGTGGTCAGGTGGCAATAAAAAGAGTGATTGTGAGTGTGGATATCTTGAAGTCTTCATTGATAAATCATTACCATTTGGAGCTTGTAATCAAATGCACAAGTTGGTTTTTTTTTTAGGATTCTCTGCATTGGGAATCTTCTTTCAGGACAAAAGTTGCTTCCATGAGTAAAACTGAAAACACTAACTACACATCCTTCTCCTATATCTATCCTATGGTCACATAACCTGCGCTGCCTAACAGTGCATTTAGAAGGGAGTGCTATGGCAATCAAGAATAATGCCAGAAGTGTGCTGTAAGACCCAGGTGACAGTGTAAGTACTGTGAAGAGGATACAGTATCAAAGAATCAAAGCAGCTATACAACTTATGGCAAGGAAGTAATTGGAGTTGTGTTATGGCACAGAAAAGTGCTGAGCAGAAGAAAAGTTGACATCTACTGTGAGGCAGAGAACGAATTTGCCAAAAAGTCCGTGAAGCCTGACTTAAAAATCATTTGAATGAGCAAACTTTACAGAGGTACTTTGGCATCAAAACATCTGAATGTAGCCCACAAAATCTAGACATCCCGCAATATCCATTCTAGAGAAAGTCATGGAGGATAGCTATGATGCTTCCAAAGGTTGTGGGCTGAGAATGGGGAGGATGGGGGAGTGCCTCTAAGTCTCAGAGAATATAACCATGACTTCTAAAGACATTACCCCTCCAGTGTCATCCTTATAGAATTCTGCTTTCTACTCTGCATCACCATCAGACATTCGTCACTTTATATAGTAAAAAGCATGTTCCCAAGATATTCTTGTGTGTGAGGAGAAGTAAAAACTGATGGAGTTGTAAACTGAAAAAAAAACTTTAACACATGTAAAGGAAATGACACATACAGAAAATACACATGTTGAACTAAATACAGTGAGAAAGAACTTCAGGTTTTCTGCTCTGCCTGTGGACGAGGTTTTGATGAGGGAGAAAGAAAGTTCACAGGAAATCTGGAGACATATTCAATATGGATTCTTTGTCAGATACAACCAAAATTTATACTCCATTTTATAAGGTATAGTTGTCTCATAAAATATGATGTAGCCAAATACGTTCTCAGCCATCTCTGCCTGGTCACTGACCACTGGAAATTTGTAAAGTTATACATGTCATCAATGATGTGGGAACAGAAATGATGGTTCTAATCTCTTGGCCAGTGTGAATTAGAAGCTTATGAGCTTCCCCTTTGCTCTTTTCTTAAAAATACTCAAAAAGTATGTAAATACCAAGGGAAACTGTTGTGAGAGTGTGACGTTCCATCCATACCTTCAATGGTAGGTAAAAGCATGCACCAATTCCACTTAGCATTAATCCAACCAGAAAGGTCAATATTAGTATTTATGTGCATACAGAAAAACTAAACCCCTACTCTCACATTTTATAGTTTTATTAACTTAACATCAACTACATATATACCAACTAGCTACTTAAGGCACTGACATGCAAAATGATTCATTATCTCTATTATCAGCTTATATTTGGTAATATTGTGGGTCATAAATATTGATAGCACACAACATTCAACTTTCATAAAACTGAGCATAATGTTGATATGAGATCTTCCCCACAATCCATAGCAGATAGACTTCAGTTAAGGAAGTAGTCATTATAAGTATTAAAAGAAATATACATTTACTGTGGCAATTAAAACTTACTTGAATATGAAACAAGATGAGGTAGTGACCATCTCTGAATGATGAGTGTTAATGTGTGCAATTTCATTTATGTTTTGAAATAAGGTTATTCATTCTCTACTTCTGATTTTTACTTCTTCATAATACAGTCTCTACTTTGTTTCTGATTGGTATTATTACTTTTCAAATGCTCACTGGGGTTTATCTACACGGTAGTTTGAATGAAAATGGCCCCCATGGGCCCAAAAGGAGTGGTACTATTAGGAGGCATGGCCTTGGTGGAAGAAGTCTGTCGCTGGGAGTGGTCTATGAGGTTTCAGATGCTCAAGACAGGCTCACTGTCACTCTCTTTTCCTGCTGCCTGCTGATCCAGATATAGAACTCTCAGCTATCTCTCTCCATGTCTGCCTGCATGCTACCTTTCTTCCTCCAATGGCAATAATGGTCTACACCTCTGAACTGTAAGCCAACTCCACTGAATTGTTTTCCTTTATAAGAGTTGCTGTGGTCATGGTATCTGTTCACAGCAGTAGAAACCCTAAGACAACCTGGGTGGTTTATGGATCCAAAATTTATTTTCAATGACAAATTTTATTTCTTCAAAAAACATAGGACTAATAACATTGTGTAAACTGTGGTTAGACACTATATTTAATAAATTTATCCATTTCACCTAAGACATCATATTTAATTGACCCAAATTTATTCACAATATTTCTTATTATTTTAAAATATGCTGAATCTTTTTTCCTTCAATGCTGTCATTCATAACTTTACTTTTTTTTATTTTTTATTTTTTATTTTTTTTGGTTTTTCGAGACGGGGTTTCTCTGTGTAGCTTTGCGCCTTTCCTGGAACTCACTTGGTAGCCCAGGCTGGCCTCAAACTCACAGAGATCTGCCTGTCTCTGCCTCCCGAGTGCTGCTTTCTTTTTTTTTAATTAAGATTTTTTTTTTAGTTATTTTACACACCAAAGATTCCCCTCTTCCCTCCTCCTGCCCCCCCCGCCCCCCAGCCCACCCCCACTTCCCTCCACAAGAAGGCAAGGCCTCCCATGGGGAGGCACATGCAGTAGAGGCAAGTCCAAGCCCTTCCTCCTGCCTCAAGGCTACATGAGGTATCCCATCATAGGTCGTGGGATCCAAAAATGCCCCTCATGCACCAAGGATGGATTCTGATTCTACCACCAGGGGGCCCCCCAAGCAGATCAGGCTATATAACTGTCTTACCATGCAGAGGGCCTAGTCCAGACCCATGCTGTGATGGTATTGTGTTCCCCAAAATATTGTGTACCCTAATAAACTTATCTGGGGTCAGAGAACAGAAAAGCTACTAGATACTTAGGATAGGAAGTGGTAGCACACGCCTTTAATCCTAGCATTCCAGAGGCAGAAATTCATCTGTTCAAGAATACAGCCAAGTATGGTGACTCACGCCTTTAATCCCAGAAAGCGAGCCTTTAATCCCAGGGAGTGGTGGTAGAAAGTAGAAAGGTATATAAGGCGTGAGGACCAGAAACTGGAAATATTTGGCTGGTTAAGCTTTCAGGCTTTCTAGCAGCACAGTTCAGCTGAGATTCATTTGGATGAGGACTCAGAAGCTTCCAGTCTGAGGAAACAGGATCAGCTGAGAAGTTGGCCAGGTGAGGTTAGCTGTGGCTTGTTCTGTCTCTCTGATCTTCCAGTGTTCACCCCAATAACTGGCCTCAGGTTTGATTTTATTAATAAGTACCTTGTAAGATTCCTGCTACACCATGCAGGTTCTACAGTCATTGATCCAACTTTCATGTGTTCCCACCAGTTTGGTTTGGTCGTATAAGCCATGGCATTACATTTATTTGGACAGTTATCTCACAAAAGAAGCTATAAAGTGTAAATACACCAAACTTTAGTGAGATATACCCTGCATCCTTCATACCATGCTGGTAACTATGATATTATACATATACACTCATAGGAATGTTATTCAGAATTAATAAAAAGTAGGAAATTCTGTAATTTTCAAAACATGGATAAAATTAGAGGATACCCTAATACCAATAATAACCTATATAATCTAGTCACAGAAATATATTTTGTGATGTCACCTATGAAAACTAAACAGGAAGAACACTTAGAAGGAGACAGTAGAGTAATGGTTAAGATAGACTTGATTTGGGATGAGGAGTTATGGACAATGTTGGTAAAAATACTAGGACTGGAAAAATGACTCAGTGGTTTATTGTGTGCCTTGTTCATTGCCCCTCCATTTCTTTCCCATTGTATTCATCTGCAGGCAGTAACAGAAAGCTCCTGTTGATAGTTCATTAATTTCAGTTTCTGTATCTGGGTGTCAGGGATTTTTCTGTGAAATGCCCCCAGTGTTAGTATTTCTAGCTGCTAGCGCTTTCAGAGAACCCATGCTTAAGCTTTCCAGCCAATATGCAAATCTGTTTTTGTTCAGTTATACAGAGGACTTGTGGGTGTTTCAAAACAGATATGCATTAAATAAGTATTTATGCAATGTTACAGTTGTTAGAACTAAGAGACTTTTCTAAGAGTGTGAAATGAAAGAGAGCAGAACTGAGGCTGCATTTCCAAGGGCCTGGCCCTGCCCATGTGTCCACCAGTCAAAGCAAAATTGAAATGGCTATGTTATTTGAAAAGAACATGTGCTTATGTGTGAGCAGAGGCATTCAAGCACAGTCCTCACAATGCACCTGGCTGCTTTCCCAAGGTGTTAGACTTTCTATTGGCATTTACTTTCTAATTCCTACTTTCACATAGTTACAGTCCTCTCACAATCAGCATGCAATTTTTATATAATTAGAAACTACATAAAGAAGCTATTTTTATGGTGAAAAATAATGTTATTCCAATGCAATCCAATATACTTTACAATAGTTTTATGAAATCTATTATATCTACTGTTCAAAGAATAATTTGAAAGGAGAAATGATTTTTATGTTGAATGGCCTCCTGGATTCTATTTCTTGTAAAATATTGTCTCTCATTCTTAAGTGATAACACTGACTGGAATCTTATTTTATTTTCATAATTTTCTTGCTTTTTAATTGCTGAATTATATGTGAATAGATTCCTCAATAATATATTATTTAATTTTATATTTTTTAAATATGTATCAAATGATTGATTCCACATATGTGTTTCTCTTACTTTTATTTTCCATTCTGTCTTAACTATGAAAGGCTCACCTTGCTTGACACAGTAGTAATCTTTGGGTGTTCTCATTCCTAGAAAAGGGATATAATATAGTACATTGTACTCATCAACTCTATTCCATGTCTCAAAAGGAGAGTTTCTACAGTATTAAAATTACTAAATATTGTGTGTAAATTGTAAATAATAAAAGCAAAATGTCTTTCATGCTTTGTATGGAGAATACATGCAATGGTGGGTGTGTTCTTTTTATATTTAATACCCATTATAATTATTGACTATTGATTTTCATCAACATATTAATATTTCACTACCTTGATTATTTTATTTTGTCGTACATTTTTGTCTGTATTTTTCTTTAAGCGTTTAATTGTAGGCACAAGAGATCAGTAAGTAACTGGCATTTCTTCTCAAATACAAGACTGAGGTTTCAAAGTAATGTTACTACTGGAGTAACTTAATGCAACAAACTGCAAAATGTAGGATGAGGGAATTCCCTTCATTCCTCCTTCCCTCTTTCCTTATTTTCTTTTTTCTCCCTTTCTTCTTAAAATTTTATTAAGTATATTTTAATTTCAAAAATAAATACACAAATTATTTCTCACATTATAATTTCTAAAAATGTTTTTAAGTAAAATAAAATTACATCACTTCCTCTTTTCCCTATCCACATTCTAACTCTTCCTATGTTCACTACTCCCTCTCAAATTGTTTCATATAGTATATACTATAAATATATATAATATACATAAATAATACATGTAATAGATACATATACATGTATTACAAATATATATTTTCTTTATGTGCACATGTATCCATATTCCTATGTGTATGTATATATTTATTTTGTTATTGTTTTAAATTCTAGTAAAGCAGGGGACATGTCTTTAGTATACCCACTCATATTTCTTTAGACTTTTTATGACAAATTCTTCTAAAAGTTTAATTTTCTTGAGATTAAAAAGAAATCTTTTAATCAGTTAAGTACTAAGTTCTATGTATTTGATTTGGCATAAGACCTATTCTAGCTTTTTGTCCAAATCTGTGCTCTCTTTCAAACTAAACAATTGCACTCTTTTTCAAATGTATATCTAGTTATTTATAGAGTAGGTTTCTTCCCCACTGACTTGCTTTTTAATCTTCTTTAAAATAAATATTTTAATACATTTATATAATCTATTTTATATTATTAGTTTATATTTCTATCCTTTTGTAACATGCAATCTTGCTTGCATAGCTTTACCTGTACTGTAATAACTCGAAGTCTTGAAGTGAAGTAAAATGAATTCTGCAACTAGTTTTTATTTTTATAAAATTGTACTTTGGGACTTCTAGGGGTTATTTTCACAAATATTTTACAAGTAGCTGTCAAAAATATTTCTCAAATTAGAAATATTTTTCAAAGAGTGAAAGAATATGAAAATAGGTGTTTAGGGAGGTAAAGGAAGATATTGAACAAGTTATAGAGGGGATGAATATGATCCAAATGCATTATATGAAACACTCAAAGGCTAAATAAAACTTTGTTTTAAATTTTAGAGAGGTTCAATGAAAACATTGAATTAATATATTATTTTAGCTAAAATAGAAACTTCTCTGATTTGGGACCCTGAACTTCTGAATATATTATCTATTTGTTTAATATCTCTAAACCTTTCAGAGTTTGTATTCTAGGAATTTTTCAATATTCTTTAATAAAAAAAAAAAAAAAAAAAAAAAAAAACCAAAACCCTTGTCCCCTTAAACCTTATGCTATTCCTTAATTACCATGTAGTGTGAAATATGTTTGAATCCCATTGATATATATTTTCTTTTCATTCATAATCAGAATTGTAGTGCTCAACTTTTCAATATTTGAGGCTTTCCCAGAATCTAGTGATATTATAACTACATAATATTCAAGGTTGTCAGAGTCATATTTAAGTCTCTTAAAATATGTAATGTCATTATGACCCACAATAGGGTCTATTTTGGATAAAAACAGAATTTTATCATTATTTATTGAAGAGGTGTCACTCATAACCAATCACAATATGTTTGCCCATATCTATGTTTAAATTTATTAACTTTTCCCATAGAGATATTTATTGAATTTCTGTTTGAGGCATATGAGTTTTTGAGTTATGAACTGATTATAAATGTCCCCTATTTTCTTACATTATACTTTTCATCTCAAGTAATGCTATATCCAACACTAAAATATAATAGTTCTAGTCATATTTTACATACTATTTGTATAGTACATACATTCTCCTATATTGCTTTTCAACTAATATGTATTTTTACATTTAATGTACATTTGTTAACAGATTTACTCATTCTGATGTTCAACTTATGATTACTTGTTTTAATATCTGAATGCATAACTGATGACCTAATTTATTGATTGATTTGATTCTCTTGATTTTCTTCTTGTCAGTCTGCTTTGGTATAAACATTGCTACTTCAATATATTTCTTTATTTCATTCGTAATTTGAATAATTGACATAATATTGTTTCAATATATTTCTTAATGTCATCCATATTTTGAATTGTTGAGTTATGGCTTATTTTTATTCTTTTTTCCTTTATTATTATCCCCAAACACTATACACTACTCTTTTTTTTTTTTTGGTTTTTCGAGACAGGGTTTCTCTGTGTAGCTTTGCGCCTTTCCTGGAACTCACTTGATAGCCCTGGCTGGCCTCAAACACACAGAGATCCGCCTGCCTCTGCCTCCTGAGTGCTGGGATTAAAGGCGTGTGCCACCACCGCCCGGCCTATACACTACTCTTAAACTGTGATTTCCCCCTTGCTTTTACTATGATGTCATGTATTTCCATGTTTTGCATTGCCCACTTTTCTTTCTCCTATGTTTATCATATGTGTATCATCATACGTAGTACTTTAAATTAAGCAATCATATATATTTTAAAAAATTATACGGAAATAGATTGCCTTTCTGAATTTACCATGATATTTGTTGTTGTGTTTTTCTGAATATTTGAAGATCTTAATTTATAGTCATGTGTGCTAGTGACACATTCTCTTTGTTTTCTTTTACATAAAAATGGCACTGGATTTTATTTGTTTTTCTTAAATAATGTTACTGATTATTGATGTATCAGTAACATTATTAGTTATCTGTGGCAAGATACATAACAACAACAACAACAAAAAAAAAACCTTCAGAGAAGGAAACAGATCCACAAACTGCATATCTATACTGTCAACTGTTCTAATACTGGGCAAAGTATAGTATTATTCACTATAATCCTTTGTTTGCTTGGTTGCTGACCCAGGGTCTCATGTAGAACAAGCTCAGCTCAAACTTTGCATGTACTATCTTTGGTTCCATAAGTTCTTCAGTGTTACTTTCTATTTTAATGATTTTTTTATGCTTTTCAAGCAAAATCAACAACAAAAAATACTATGAAGTTGTCACAAGAGTGACTTGCTCATTTTTATCCTCTCCTGGCTTTCCCTACATTTAGAAATTCTCCACTCACCTTTTTAAGATATTTTTCTTAACCATTTTTATTTTCTTTCATTCTGAAACTCCACACTTATATGCAGAGTGTTAGGTATTGCCTCATATGGCCCAGGATGCTCTTCCTTATTTTAACTTCTTAGATCTTGATTATTTTACTACATGTCAAAGGGTATCTTTTGACTTTCATGTTCATGATGCATTTTTCTGTGTTATTTTCTATCCACTCTCAAGTTCATCCAAATATATATATTCAAAAAACAATGTTTTCTCTGGTGATTCTTTCTGTGTGAGTGCATTATCCTTTTCTTTTACCAGGTGTATTCATACTTGCTGCCTTAAATTAATGTACACTCATAGAAACATGGAGGTAATTTAAGAGTAAGTCTGTTGATTTGTCTGTAAAACTGAGAATGAGTCAGGACTTTCTGATCTTTCACCTTTTGAGTAACTGGAATTTCATTCCTAGAGTGTGGAATCCAGGATAATCTTCCAATGCCCGTCCTGTGTTTGTGTTAAGAAGTGGTTGCTTTGGAAACACTCAGGTTGTACTTGAACTAGGTTCCTTTCCTTGATTCCTGAGGTCACATGAACAGGGGGTTTTCTGCTGAGGTTTTTCACTGTCCTTTACCATGTTGCTGCTATCATCCTGTCCTCCATCTTAGCACCCAGGAGAAGGTCTCCTTTCTCTCTCTGCAACTTCCCAGTGCTTTTAGGATGCCACTTGCTTCCAGAATCTACCTTCATTGTATTTGTAGTTTTTAATCTCCTACGTTTATATTTATTAGGTTCTTATGAGCTGCCTTTACTATTCCAGAGAGACAACTACAATGTCTCTCTGAATTAAGGTAATATTTTCAAAATTAACTTTTATATGTATCATACAATACAATTTCATTAATTTTAATTAAAATATAATTGCATGTTTCATTCCTCCAACCCCTTCCACTTTACCCTTTTCAAATTGATCGTATTTTATTGTTATTGCTACATATATAGTTACATATACATTTAATAGTATATATCTATATCTATCTATCTATATATCTATATCTATATATATATCCTGCTTAATGTTGTCTGTGCATATGTGATTTTAAAGCTGACCCCTTTGTTTTGAATAAGCAATTAGGGGACTCATCTCTAGCCAAGACTAATTCTCCCTCCCTCTCTCAGCAGTCAGTTAAGCTATACTTGTCCGTGGGTACAATGAAAAAGGTTTAGAATGCAGTTAGGATTTTTTTTTGTTCTAGTAAAATGGTGTTAGTAGATTCTCTTCTCAGATCCATGATCTTGACTAGATTTTTTTTAAATACCAGGTAGAATTTTCCTCTTATTGAGTGAACCATATGTCCAATTAGAAAATAATTAGCTACTGCCAAGATAAGATTTTCACTATTCTACATTTGGAGAATTTTTTTTTTTTTTGGTCTGTGTTAGTTGTTACAGTTAAGCGTTAACACAGCTGTATAGGACTACTGATTGCTCCCCTCTCTGGGCAGCTTATGTATGTAGTACTTTCTTTTATAAACACTAGACTGCAGGAAAGAGGCTTTTGTTCAGATCCACCTTGCATCTTTAAGTTCTGTGTCTAAATGGTATTGTGTCTTCTCCAGTGATAGATAGGGTCTTACCTTCAACATCCGAGAGGTAACCAAGGGCAGCAGCAACAG